>CM050521.1:1392500-1395000 GCA_027563665.1 Antrozous pallidus
CACTGTCACACACACACACTGTCACACACACACACACTCACACACTCACACATACACAGTGTCACACACTCACACACACACTCACAGACACACACTGTCACATACACATACAGTCACACACACACACTGTCACACACACACACTCTCTCTCACACACACACTCTCACACACACACTGTCACATGCACACACACACACTCACACACATACACTGTCACACACACACACTCACACACACTGTCACACACACACACACAGTGTCACACACACACAGTCACACACACACACAGTCACACACATACACACTCACACACACACACTGTCACACACACACACTCACACACACACTGTCACACACACACACGCTGTCACACACACACAGTCTCACACACACACTCACTGTCACACACACACACACTCACACACACACACTGTCACACACATAGACTCACACACACACTGTCACACACACACACACACTCATACACTCACACACACACACTGTCACACACACACATACACACTCACAGACACACACTGTCACACACACACACTCTCACACACACACACTGTCACACGCGCACACACACACTCTCTCACACACACAGTCTCACACACACACTGTCACACGCGCACACACACACACACACTGGCACACACACAATCACACACACACTGTCACACACACACACACACAGTCACACACACACAGTCACACACACACACTCACACACACACAGTCACACACACACACTAACACACACACACTGTCACACACTCACACACGCACACACTGTAACACACATACAGTCACACACACACTGTCACACACACACTCACGCACACACTGTCACACACACACTCACACACTGTCACACACTCACACACACACACACTGTCACACACACACACACTCACACACACACACTGTCACACACTCACACACACACTCACAGACACACACTGTCACACACACACACAGTCACACACACACACTGTCACACACACACAGTCACACACACACACTGTCACACACACACTGTCACACGCACACACACACCCTCACACACATACACTGTCACACACACACTCACACACACTGTCACACACACACACACACACTCACACACACAGTGTCACACACACACACAGTCACACACACACACACTGTCACACATATACACACTCACACACACACACTGTCACACACACACACACTGTCACACACACACACACTCACACACACACTGTCACACACACACACACTCACACACACTCACACACTGTCACACACACACACAGTCACACACACACACACACTGACTGTCACACACACACACACTCACACACACACAGTGTCACACACAGAGACTCACACACACACTGTCACACACACACACTCACACACTCACACACACACACTGTCACACACTCACATACACACTCACACACACACTGTCACACACACACACTGTCACACACACACACTGTCACAGACACACACACACACACTCTCTCACACACACACTCTCACACACACACTGTCGCACGTGCACACACACACACACACACACTGACACACACACACACAGTCACACACACACACTGTCACACACACACACACTCATACACACTCACACAGTCACACACACACAGTCACACACACACACTCACTGTCACACACACACACACACTGTCACACACTCACACACACACACACTGTCACACACTCACACACACACTCACACACACACGCTGTCACACACACACACTGTCACACACACACACTCACACACACACACTGTCACACACACACACATACACTGTCACATACTCACACACACACTCACACACACTGTCACATACACAGTGTCACACACACACACACTCACACATACTCACACACACACACTCACACATACACGCACACACACACACTCACACCCCCTCACTGTCACACACACACTCACACACACACTGTCACACACTCACACACACATGCTGTCACACACACACAGTCTCACACACACACACTGTCACACACACACACACTGTCACACACACACTCACACACTGTCACACACTCACACACACACACACTGTCACACACACACACACACACTGACTGTCACACACACACACACTCACACACACACACTGTCACACACAGAGACTCACACACACACTGTCACACACACACACACTCACACACACACACTGTCACACACTCACATACACACTCACAGACACACACTGTCACACACACACACTGTCATACACACACACTGTCACACACACACACACACACTCTCTCACACACACACTCTCACACACATACTGTCACACGCGCACACACACACACACTGTCACACACACACACACACTGTCACACACACACACACTCACACACACTGTCACACACTCACACACACACTCACACACACACGCTGTCACACACACACACTGTCACACACACACACTCACACACACACACTGTCACA
>CM050521.1:1400000-1621625 GCA_027563665.1 Antrozous pallidus
TACTCACTCCCACACTTACATAAACACCCAAACACACGCACACTCACACACACACACACACACACACACACACGCACACGCACACATCAGCAAAAATGGCCCAATGTTAAGGAGCCATAGTGGAGTCCAGGTTGCGGTTGTATAGCTGACCACTGGTTGTGGTTCAGCTGAGTGTGTGTGATGTCAGCATGGGAAAGTGTGGGGCTGTGCCAGCAGCGGCATTTCTCCTCTGCAAAGGGCTCCTGGAGGGGCCCACATGGGTCCCTGTGTCAGGAGGGCGACCTGCACTGATGTGGAGACAGCCCGCTCTGCCCAGGGCTGGGGGAAGGGATGCGGCCGGGTGGCTGCCCCTGTGAGCACCTGTGGTCGCCAGGGCCTCAAGGATGCGGAGCCCGGCTGCTGGGACTGCCACCAGACGTTCCTCCCCGCCCCGCCCCGCCCCGCCCCGCCCGAGGTTACTCTGTTGAGGGTTTTATCAATGACTGGAAGGTGTAACTGCTTTAAGAATGTGTAGATGGATAGCATGGAGGGGGAGGACCCGGGAACTGGGGATGAAAACCTTTCAGAGAGTGCATGGCAGGACGGTGCAGACGAGCTCTGGCGCAGCCCGGGGAGGGGTCTGGGCCCACGTGGTGCTCACAGCAGGAAGACCCCGAGTTCTGCAAGCCAACAGTGGCATGCCCATTGCCCAACACAACAAAAACTCACACTGACGAAAGGACAAGAAGACCCCGTGAGGGGAGGCCCTGGCCCCTGAGGCCACGTGGGTTGTGGGGTTGTTCCCTGAGGTTGGTCCCATCCACTCACTCCAAGGCTCTCTGGTGCGGATGTGGCAAGACCAGCCAGTGTTTGAGAGGCACCCCCTAGGTCTGTCTGCACTCTGAAAGGTGCTTGGATCCTGATGGGCTTCCCTCCAGCCGGAGGAGGTGGCTGTGTGAGCGGAGGAGGGAGGCGCCTTTGCTCTTGCTCGGGCCCTTTTCCACTCGACCCAGCCTTGTGGGCTTGCTGCCCCCCCCCCCCCCGCCCCCGCCCTTCCCTCCCACCAGCAGGGCTGCTCCTCACACCCCACGATGGGCTGCCCAGACTGCACACGGTAGGGTAGCATGGCAGCCTTTCCAACTCCCAGTCCCCAAGTCCCAAGAAGAAGGTGGCTCCTGTTCGTGGCTCTGGCTCTGGTCAGAGGGGGCGCCGCTGCACCGGGCCTGGTCCCTGTGTGGCCCAGGACCGGAGTGCTGCTGGCCCTGAGCCTGCCCAGCAGGCCTGCGCAATGCTTAGAAGGATGGTACCACCCTCGCCCCTGTGTCGGTTCCACGGGTGCCCAGGAAAGGCTCTGGGCTAACACCCACCTACGAACCTGCCAGCCCAGCCTGCACCTGATCTTGGGGGCTTGCAGCAAGTGGCACCTGAGATCTGCTTCTTTCCAACTGCCCTCCATCCAGGTCCTGAGGACAGAGGCCACACATGGCTCACTGGTGTCTCTGTCATGAGTCCTTGGCACATAGTAGGTGCTTAATAAAAACCTGTTGGTTGGACTTTTCTTTCTGCTTTTCCACTGTCGGTGGTTCCTGGCCAGGCAGCGGGCCACAGTGAATGCTGCCTCGGCGACGGCTGTTTGCTCTGTGCCCGCAGCCAGCACCGTGCTCACCCCTCCAGCCTCACAGCGACACGCTGCCAGGGCGACCGCGTGTTCCCAGCTGCAGAGGATGAGGCTCTGAGGGTGCAGCAGCAAGTTTCCCACGGTACCATGACTGCTGCCCGACAGCGCAGGCAGCGGCACCTCTGTCCCCATTGGGGTTTTAGGACTGTGGCCGACCTCAAGACACATGGATTCTGTGGTCTTAGGCTGGGACAGCCTCACGGGGTGTCCACACTGCTGTTCACAGCGGGGGACAGGCTGCCGCAGAGAGGGCGCATGTTGGGGGAAGAGGGGCTTCCCAGCCATGATACGGGGGACCATGAAGACAGAGGTTCAGCCTGTCCCACCCTTCCCGGTGGTGCCCCTGAGGTACGTACAGGCCAGCACCGCTGGGCAGCGGTTCTTGGGCATGTTCTCCTCCCTCTGGGCCACGAGCGAGCTGTTGGGCTCTGCCTGGTACACACACAGCGCCTCCCACTCCTTCTCCAGCCGGTCCTTGTTCCTCAGGTGGTCCTCCATGTAGGCCTGCAACGGGAACCAGCGTCAGGGCGCGGGCCATGGGCGGGCGGGCTGGGACACGGGGCGCCAGGGCCCACAGCCCCTGTGTGCACAATCAAGGTGCGGACCTCCCCTCCCCCCCCCCCCCCCCCCGGGCCTTCAAAAGGTCAGGCGGACAGGCTGTCGGCACACGGGCAGACATGGAACTCTCACTTCTGGCTGGGTCAGAGGGGTCTGTCTGTGTGGACAATGCAGATTCAGTCCAGACACCGCCCTCTCGCTGTCAGGACAGGACTGGGAGAGCCAGACCAGGGCAGACAGGTCAAGCACCTGATCAACCACCAGGTGCTGGGGGAAACTGTGTCCAGCCTGGAGGCAGCGAATGGGGCTCACTCCTCGGGGCCGCTCCTGGCCATGCTGAAGGGCACAGGGCTTATGAGGTCAGGAGGGGCAGGCTGGAGCAGGTGTGGCCAGGGGAGCGCAGCACAGCGGGCAGGGGTCTGGAGGTCTGGCCGGGGTGTGGGGAGGTTTGGGAGCAGAGTCTGGGCTTGGAAACGGGAGGGTGCTGCCAGGGAAGGGATACCCTGCACAAAATAGCTCATGTCCCACAGGACACCGTGTGGAAGGCTGAAGAGCCAGGATTCACCCAGCTACTGACACTGCAGCCTGGGAAGGTGCCTCAGTGAATGTTTGCAGTGAAAGTCACTTTCTTTTTCTCAGACAGCACTCGTGTGAACAGATACGGTGCTGCAGTGTTATTTGAGACTCAAGGCCCAGTGCCGAAATGTGTGCATAGGTAGGATCCCTAGTAGCTGCCGGCCGGCCTCCCTCCCTTCCCCGGGCTGGCCTCGCCCCTTGGTCCAACTCCCTGATGAACTCCTGGTTGAGGGGACAATTTGCATACTATGCTTTTATTAATTATGATTGTTCCACTGAACGTATACAATACACTGTCTGAAACTGTTTCATGTGTCCACTCACAATCATGCCGAGGCCGTTTGTTCAGAGAGCCCCTCCGGGAGAAGCGGGGTGCAGGGCTCCCCAGAACGTGGCAGTGCATGAGCGGTGGCTGGTGAGCAGGTGAGGGCCCCTCAGTGCTTAGATGAGCCCTGGCCTTTGTCCAAATGACCCGGACTCTCACCCCAATAAGACCTTCCCCAATTTTGATCCCCTCCCCAATCATCCCCCGCTCTGCACCCTGTTATGCTGATCCTCCTTATCGAGTCTGTCCAACGGCCAGTGCCCCCGAGCCTCCTCCTCTCAGGCCTGACCAGGACATGCCTGTCACCACCCATCTGATTGGCCTTACTGACCACTCCACCTCAGACACTTACTGTTATTTTATTGATTGATTGATTGATTATTCTTTAAATATATTTCATTGATTCTTCATAAAGAGGAAGGGAGAGGGAGAGAGAGCCAGAAAGAACGATGAGAGAGAAACATCCATCAGCCACCTCCTGCACATCCACCACTGGGAATGTGTCCGCAACCAAGGTACATGCCCTTGACCAGAATCGAACCTAGGACCCTTGAGTCTGCAGGCTGGTGCTCCATTCGTTGAGCCAAACCGGTTAGGGCTATTATTATTTTTGTTAACCCTCACCTGAGGAAATTTTTTTACTGATTCTTTTTAGAGAGAGTGAATGGGAGGAAGGGAGAGAGAGACAAAGAGAGAGAGAGAGAGAGAAAAACATTGATGAGAGAGACACATTGATTGGTTGCTTCCTGGGCTGGGGATTGGACCTGCAAACCAGACATGTGCCCTTGAGCAGAAATCAAATCCTTGGTCCTTTGGTGAGCAGGCCACTGCTCTAACCACTGAACCACCAGCCACTTACTGTTTTATTGATTTTTAAAGTCTTTATTGTTGAGATTATTAGATGTCCCTCTTTTCCTCCCATCACCCCCCTCCACCCAGTTCCTGCCCCATCCCAGGCCTTTATCACCCTATTGTCCGTGTCCATGGTTGAGGGGACAATTTTATTATTATTATATATTTATTATAATTATGATTATTATATCGGATTGTTCCACTGAAAGTATACAACACACTGTCTGAAACTATTTCATGTGTCACTCATAGAAGTTCTTTGTTAACCTGTTCCCATTGCCCTCCCCTCCCCCCCAGATTCATCAGTTGTCTTCCATGGTTCTATTTTATTCACCTGACTAGAGGCCTGGTGCATGGATTCATGCACTGGTGGGGGCCTCCGTGGTGCCTGTGGGGGTCAGGCTGAAACCAACATCCGACATCTCCTGAAGGACATAGCAGTGTGTGGAGCGGCAGGTGACTGGGAAGGAGCCGCTCCTGCGCATTCCCGTCAGCTGAACATCTCCTCTTGACTTCTACTGGTCTGCCACACCAGGCTATGGAGAAGTGGGTCCCGAGGACGACGTTCCCATGGCCTCTAAAGGGGTGCATATTGAAGCGTGAAGAAGTGGGGTGAGTGCCTGAGGGGTAACCGAGGTGGACCAGGGAGTCAGGGTAGCTGTGTGGCAAGGCCGCTCACTTTGCACCCCTTCCTGCAAGTCCTGGGGTGGCTCCAGTCTGGTAGGAGGAGGCTGGCACTAGGGACGGAGTTCGTGGTCTCTTTTTCCTCTCCTTCTATCCCTTGGTCTCGGCTGCCCAGGGAGGACATGACCAGAGGGATTGACAGGAGTCGGGGGCACCACACCTCTGGAGTGGTGCCTGGGGAGTGGTGGAATTGGGGCCAATGGCTCGGCTTCCCAAGGTGAACTGCAGCACGGCCCTACCTGCCTGTGATCTGTCATAGACTCAATCGCCTATTTCTCTTTTCATCTAAGTTGGTCAGTGCACGTCATAGAGTCATATTCCTTGTTATGTTCATTAGATTTCTTGTTCCTTTATTTTGAATTTTAGATTCAATTGTTGATAGATATGTATTTATTGCCATATTGTTCGTATTTTTTCTTTTTTTGTGTGTGTTCATTTTTTTAAATCTTTCTTCCTTCTCCTCTTCCTTCTCCCCTTCACCTCTTCCTCATTTTCCTCCTTCTCCTTTCTCTTCTTAAAAAATCCCCTTTAACATTTCACATAATACTGGTTTGGTGATGAAGAACTCCTTTAGCTTTTCCTTTTTAAAAAGTTCTTTATTGATTAAAGTATTAAATATGTCCCCCCCCCCCAATTGATCTCTCGCAGCCACTCCTACCCTCTCCTTTAGTTTTCTCTTGTCTGTGAAGCTTTTTCTGACCTTCAATTCTTTTTTTTTAAAATTTTATTTACAATATAACTTATATTTAATAGTAGTACATATGTTTTCCTCCCCCCCCAATATCCTCCCCCCAGCCTCCCTTACCCCCCAGCACATGTCCCCACCTGCCTCCCTCCCCACCCCAGAGTCTTTCATTCATTGGTTATGCTCATATGTATGCATACAGGTCCTTCAGTTGATCTCCCCCAGCATCTGCCTCCTCTCCACTCCAGCCTTCCCCCTGTAGCTTGACAGCCCGTTCGAGGCCACCCTGCCTCTATATCAATCACTCTCCCCTGTTTCTTTTCTTCAAAAGTATCTTGCCTCTGCATACTGAAAACAAACGTATAAGAGCAAAAAAAGTTTGAGTGTCAGTTTCAATGTCCAACTGTTCTGAGTCCCAGTTTCAATGTCAAATAGTTCTTCATGTGTACATGTCAGCAATGGTATCCAGATGGTGGACACATCGTAGCAATGCAAGATCCATCCTCTCTGGTATGTTCCTGGGCCGCCTGCAGCCACACACAGCTGCCGACTGCTAGCATGGCAAGGTGTCGTCAGCGTCCGCCATCTCTGGACCGTCCTCGTGGATGGAACAGGTCCGTCAGTTCCTCACTGTCGCAGGAACCCACATGCTGACCTTCAATTCTAAATTAGAGCTTTTCTGGGTAGAGTAATCTTTGTTGCAGATCCTTGCTGTTTATAGCTTTGAATATTTCTTGCAACTCCCTTCTGGCTTGCAAAATTTATGTTGAGAAATTAGCTGACAATTATATGGCCACTTCCTTGTAAGTCATTAACTGCTTTTCTTTTGCTGCTTTTAAGATTCTCTCTTTGTCTTTAACCCTTGGCATTTCAATTATGATGTGTCTTGGTGTGGGCCTCTTTGGGTTCCTCCTGTTTGGGACTCTCTGTGTTTCCTGGACTTATAAATCTACTTTAAAAAAAAAAAACTAGGTAGGGGAAGTTTTGTCATTATTTTTTTTCAAATAGGTTTTCATTATCATGTTCTCTCTCTCTTCCCCTTCAGGCACCCTCATAATGTGAATGTTTCTTGAAGTTGTCCCAAAGGCTTCTTACTTTATCTTCATATTTTTGGAATCTTTTTTCTTTTTGCTCTTCTGGTTGGGTGTTTTTCCTCATATTAAAAATCACTGATTTGATTCTTGGAATCTTCTACTCTACTGTTTGTTCCCTGTAAATTATTCATTTCAGTTAGTATATCCTTCATTTATGACTGGTCCTTTTGCATGACTTTGATGCTCTCACTAAGATCCTTAAAATTATCACTAAGATCTTGAAAGTCTCACTAAGTCCCCTGAAGCCCTCATTAAGTTCCTTGAACATCCTTATAACCATTGCTTTGAATGGTTATAGTAGTTTACTTGCTTCCATTTCATTTAGTTCTTTTCTGGAGATTTCTCCTGTTCTTTCATCTATGACATGTTTCTTTGTGTCCACATTTTGGCTGTTTCCCTGTGTTTGTTTCTATGTATTAGGTAGTGCTGCTATGTCTCCTGGAATTGGTAGAGTGGCCTTGTGGAGGTCCCAGTGGCGGAGATTCCCCAATCACCTGAGCTGGGCCCTAGGTGCACTCCTGTAGGGGCTATGAGCACAGTCTTGTTGTAGTTGAGTCCTGATTGCTGTTGGTGTCAGTGGGAGGAGTTGACCTCTGGGCCAATTGGCTATGAGGACCTTCTATGACTATAGTGGAAGAGCTTCTGTGCAGGAGACACCTCTCTGAGCAAGCCTTGCTTCTATAGGGCTTTGGTGTTCACTGAGTCTGTCCCTTGAGTGTGTTGCTTGTGGATGTGTACAGTTCTAATCTGGTGTGGTCTGAAGCTGTTCATCGGGTGCACTGCCTCTGGCAGGTGCAAAGTCAGCCACAGCCTAGGACCACCCATCAGGAGCTATAGAGAAACCTGTAGATGGCTGCTACTTGTGTTGGGTTTGGAAGTGCCCAGATGAGGCCCAGCTCTGAAGAAAGGCAGGCTGCTGCTTGTTTGGGAGATTTTAGGAAAGTCTGAAGCCTGAGGCAGGACAGGCCATTCAGCTGGAAAAGCTGCTACAAACAGTTTGGGTGAAGTTGCAATTGGGTGGGGTGAGGTCTCAAGAATCACCAGGGCTGAGCGAACAGTGTGAGCCAGGCTGATGGAGACTCAGATATGGCTACTAGTCAGCTCTGTGATGGGGAAGGTCACAGAATAATAACAATGACTGCTACCAGCACTTTTGTCTGGGAGAAAGCTGCCCCCTAGTTCCTGCCCCGATGCCAAACAGTCTAGTTCCTCCCCATATGCCCCTGGCTCTTTCCAGGCCATTGCCCCAGCACTGGAGCTCAGAGGGAGTGGGACCATGTAAGTTTGTGCATTGGCTCTTTAAAAGGGACTGCCTGGGTATCCAGCAGACTCCGTGCCACTCAGTCACAATTCCCAAAGTTATATCCCAAAGTTACAGCTGCTGGAACCCTGGGCTGTGGGTTTGGTGTGGGGCTGGAGACCCTTGATCCCCACAGGAAGCCTCTGTAGCCACAATATCCCTCTTGATTAAAAACACACCATGCACAAAAACACACACCCCGCATGGGTGTTCGACAGCCTGTTCCCTGTCTCCACTCCTCCTACCAGTCTCGATGCACTTTCTTCTTTACTTCTCTAGTGGGACTTCCATTCAGCAAGATTTCAGGTGGGGTTCTGGATGCTGGTGGCTCTGTATTTTAGTTGTAATTTTGATGTGGTTGTGGGAGATGCACTTGCCTACACAACCTTCTTGGTTCCTCTCCAGACACTTACTGTTTAAAACCTCATATCTATTAGGTTAGTCACATTCTCCTTGGGCATCAGGATCTTCCTCTTCTCCGGGGTCATTGTTTTGAGAATAGGGCTCACTTAGCATGTGGTTTAGGCATATGGTCAATATTGTGGAATGATTGCAGCCTGGAACTTTATAAGTAATTGGAATCACAGAGAACAATTTTATATCCATGATAAGCGTACAAACGAATTTGCTTTCAGATCTTTTGAAATGTGAGAGAATCACCCAGGAAAGTAACACAGGGCTTGGTTTCCTTGTTTCCCCTCTGCCTTCTCCTTTCTGGGTGATGCAAGCAGCACCCGACATGCCCAGCAGGAGGGCCACATTCGAATGCCAGCGGTAAATGCAGGGGCAGTGGAGTTCAGAAGGTCATCTCACCCATGCTCCTCTGCTCCAAGTCTGTTCCTCCCTCTGAGTTGGACCTGGCACAGTTGGTCCCATGTCTCAGGGTTCTGTGAACTCCTGCTCACGGGGAAAACCTTGCTGGAATGGAAAGGTGCTGTCACAATTAAGGAGCTGGACATTTCTAGAACCTGTCACAATGGGCTGTGAGCTCCTGGTGCTAGGGGACTTGTTTAGACCAATGTGCATCACTCTGAGCGGTCCTACTCTGGGGACTGCTTATGGCAGGTGCCGTTAACAGTACTGGCAGGAGCCGGCCGGCCAGGTGCAGGAGCTAGCTAGGTGCTGACGGGTGCAGGAGCTCACCGGGTGCTGGTGGAGAAGCCAGCAGGTGCAGGAGCCGGCTGTGTGCAGGAGTGACCCCACACCACATCCTGAGAATGCAAATCTCAGAGTGAGTGCTCAGCGCTAGCTGGCCGAGCTGAGGAGCTCAGGTAACTGGACGCGGCTGCTGCTGCTTGCCTTGTGGGGCATGGGGAGCCTGCCTCTCACCTTTGCAGTTGCTCTCCAGATGCTCTGCATCCAACAGGTAGGCAGAGGTTCTGAAAGGGGTCTTGGTGGGAAGATCTCACTGCCTTTACATTTGTGAAGTCCAGTGGGGACCAGTGCCTGCCGATGCTACAGTGCTGAGTGGGAAGGGCTACTTCTGAATCTGACTCCCGCCAGGGGCCTCAGCACCATGGCTCGCAGACACGAGAGGCGCAGGCTCACACTGCTTGGGGGAGACCCCAAGGTTTTGGAATCTGGGTTTCCCAAGTTAGGGACCAGCAAGGCACTGTGGGCCTCAGACTGCATGGGTCAGCACTTACAACAGGCCACAATGCTTGAATTTCTTTGAGGTTTTCGTTTTTTTGCGTGGTGAGGATGTCAGTTTTCATGAGCCCTATGTTATGAGCTATTAACTAAACCTAAGCACTTCCTGCTTCCAGTGCCCCGCCGTCACCCACACGATCAGACCGTTTAGGCAGGACTATGAACAGCCACTGGTGACAAGCACTAGTTACCTCTGGATAACTCCTCAGAAAACAGTCTCCTGGGGATACATGGCGACTGGCTTCTGTACAGATGGTATCATTTACAGCACCCAGACCTTTGGAACAAAAGTGGTGTTGCCATTCTAAGAAGCGGTGTGCCCACATTGGTTGATTTGGCCTAAATGTTTTTTTGTACAGTTTCCTGACCAATGGTCAGCCTCTGAGGGCAGAAAAGCGGTTTCTATGGAGCACCTGGGGAGCTGAGCATGCCAGGTGGCGTTGCCAGGAGCAGGCGGCACAAGCAGGGAGGCGCTTGATGCCGAAGGACAATGCAGAGAGCGAAAGGGTTGGTCCCCACTCGGCTACTTCTCCACCACATACTTTGGGGCAAAGCGTGTACTCTCACCGCCCCCATGCACTGCTCCACAAAGTGGGACCGTGTGTGTTTGTGAAGCTGGCCTACTGAGGAAACACAGGGTGTGTGCTTTTCGAAAGTAAAGTACAACTGGAAGGGATGGTGGTCGGGGTGGGTCTCAGCTTTTCACTGGAAAGAGAAGGAACCTTCTAAATCCCCTCCCATGTTCTGTGGCTGATTGTACTGCAGTCCTGGGCCATTTACCCGCCACTAGGAAATGTGGTATCTGAAGTCCCACCAACGCCCCCACTGACCGCAGTGGAACGCAGAGTTTAGAGGACGGCCACAGGAGTGCCTTGCTGTGGAGGTGCCTCCATGAGGCGTCCGCATGTGATGTGACAACATCGCGCATCCTCGGAGACATAGTGACAAGTGACACCAAGTGCAGTTTCAGCATCGCATCCTGCTTATAGGGGATGCTGTCCCCCCGCCCCCAGCTCAGACTTCTCCTTGTGCTGGCACAGCCCACACGTAACCACGTCGTCACGCGGCATTGGCACCCCCTCCACATGGAACCAGGGATGGCCCAGCTCGTCCCCACCTCTCCGTGTGTTTCTTTCATCACTGTTTTGAGAGGCATTTCAGACCATGCTTGAGATGAGGAATTACTATGATTGAAAGCAAGCTGCTGACGAATGAAGGTGATTTCCTGAGTGGACAGAGCACTGTCACAGGCATTGTCTACTGGTGTCAGCACCTGAGATCAGCTTCCATGGTCCCTGGTCAGCCCCACACCCATCACCCTCCTGTCTCTGATTGCTGGGGATGGGGTATGGGCACCTCAGCCCATGGTGCTGGGGTCCCCTCACAGATCCCGGCAGCCAACGGGCTCACCGAGTGAGCCCATGATGATTCCAAGACTTCCAAGCATTAGGGCCTTTGAGAGAAATTCCCCACCTCACACGTTACACCTGTCTCAGCAGAGAAGGAAACACCCGCGGCAGAAACGAGGCACAGAGGGGCCGGGACACATCATGCTGGTGCTAACGAGGGGCGGAACTGTCCGTGTTATTTAAAGCCCTTTTTGCAATTGAGAATGAGGAAGCACACAGGAGCTCTAAAGGAAACGTTTGTCCGGGCTCTGCTGGCAGGCTGCGGAGAGGATGCGACGCAGAGAGGCGGCTGCGCAGGCGACTCAGGAGATCACGAAATGAAATCTGGAAGGTGTAGGACGTTACTGGCTGGAGCCTAGCGCATGGGATTTATTATAATTTGGGTTTCGGGAGCCCTCCCTAGGTGAGTCGTGGGTCACAAGAAGCCAAAACTGATGGGCAAGCCCTGAGCAGGTCCCTGGGTCCGTGGTGGTCAGCCCAGCCTGCATCTCAGTGAGCAGAGTGCAGAAGATCTGGGATTTTCCATGACCTGCGCTCTAGTGGCTGATAGAAATCAGTCTTACAGACTATGGTATCCTATTCAGAGTACACCAGAGGATCAAGGTCACTCTGAGTATGGGAATCTGAATCAGTGTCCAAAGTTGAACTGCTCTATGCGGGCGCACAGTTATCACACTGTACACTGGGCAAGTGTGCTCTTCTACAACCCAAAAGACTGAAGCCACTATTTGGAAAGAAGCCTCTTTGTTTAAGTCATATAAAGTTGTTACTGACCAGCCAGTACGGTCTGCATTATGGAGAAGATGCATTACTGACCAGCAGGCTTCTGCTGTGAGTACAGAGGCTACTGCAGCTGTGTGGGAAAGATAGATTGTTACATAGCCAGTGTGCAGCTACCTGCTGTATGGGACTCGGCTTTGAAGAATTATTTTGTCTAGTGGCTCCTTGTTGGCATTGGCTATGTGGCTACTGAACCTACAATAAAGACTCTCTTATACACCCACAACTTCTCATGGCTTCTCTATCGAATACCTGGTGTCCAAGAAGGTCCAGACCCTGGCAGAAGGGCTCGGACCCTACAGTTTGTGTAGTGGAGCAGGATGACGGAACAGAGTTCCAGCACAGACTCATAGCTGGAACCTGGGGGTAGATGTCAATAACACACATATTCTGTTCCAGAAACATGTGAATGAATAACTTGAAAAAGTGAGTAATTCTGTCCTCACCACCTGCACTTCCTAGACAGAAGCCTGATGTGACACTTGGTGGGTGTGCAGGACAGGAGACAAAGGGCTCCTGAGGAAGATGAAGAAGCAGCTGTTCAGCAACAGTGATGATGGTGACAGCGACAGGGGCATGTCTACCTCCAGGCAGCCATTCCTGAAGAGCTCAGAACTTCCAGTGAACTGTGCACATCTCATTATCTTACATAACATCTTAACAATGAAGGTTATGTGAACATAGGTAAAATACAAAGATGATACTTACAAGCAATGCAAAATAATGAAGAGAATTATATGATATTTTCCATAAGCCTACAACTATTAATACTTAAAATTCAATGCATAAAAGGTTTGCTTGATAGTGTGAGCAAAGCCTAGATCCCTCCTCTTATTGTAGAAGACTTAAGAGTTGCAAGTTATCATCTGGGCTGGTTTGGCATAGTGGATAGAGCCTGCAGACTGAAAGGTCCCATGTTTGACTCCAGCAAAGGGCACATGCCCAGATTACGGCTCGATCCCCAGTAGAGGGTGTGCAGGAGGCAGGCCATCAGTGATTCTCTCCCATCATTGATGTTTCTATCACTCTCTCCCTCTCCCTTCCTCTCTGAAATCAATAAAAATCCTATCTAATAAAGAGGGAATATGCTAATTGACCCTCACACCATCATAAAGATAGCAGCCCCATAGCCAATAAAGAGGAAATATGCTAATTGGCTGCCCCACCCTCAAAGATGGCAGTGCCTACAGCCAGAAGATGGTGGTGCCCAGTCCCCTAAGTACTGCCAGCATGCCTGCCTCTGGAGTCTTCCAGTCCCCTCAGCACCCCAGGGCTGGCCTGAGGCGCAGGCAAGCCTTGGATGTCGGCTGCCCAGCCATCCAGGGCCAGCAGAGGCTTGCACTGCCAGCAATGGCAGCAGCAGAGGTGTGAGGGGGTGCTGCCTTTCCCTGATTGCCAGGTCGCCTCTCACCCCTGAGGGCTCCTGGACTGTGAGAGAGGGCAGGCGGGGCTGAGGGACCCCCCATTCAGTGCATGAATTTTCATGCACCAGGCCTGTAGTATATACATAAAAAAAAGAGTTGCAAGTTATCTTAGATTCCTGCTCATGTATTGGTTTTAGTCATTTTTTCATCTAATTTTATTAAGTATATTGTTTGCATCAAGGACTGTGTGTGTTCCTGGGTCTGATTTCTTTATCTGAGAACAGATGACATATAAGCAAATAAACGTAATTTAGAAAGACAACTTCAGATGGCAGCACCCATGAGAAGACATAGACAGCGAGGGAAAAGGGCTGCTCCTGAGCTCATCAGGAAAGATGGGGCTCGAAGTGCAAGGACCGTGGAGAGTTGTGGGGTGAGGACAGCGAGGCCAGGGCCTGAGATGGGAATGGATTCCAGAAACAGAGACAGAGGCTGCTAAAGTGAAGAGAGCTTGTCAGCTGGGGAAAATTTTGAAGTTTTTTTAAAATCCTTACCCAAGTATATTCCCCTGTCCCCCATTGATTTTTAGAGAGAGTCGAAGGGAGGGAGGGCAAAGAGAGAGAGAGAGAGAGAGAGAGAGAGAGAGAGAGAGAGAGAGAGAGGGAGAGAGATGTGACAGAGATACATCGATTGGTTGCCTCCCGCATGGGCCCCGACTGGGGTCAGAGGATGAACCTGCAATCCAGACAGGTGCCTTCGACCAGAAATTGAACCAGAGACCCTTCAGTGCTCAGGCCAATGCTCCAACCAGTGAGGTACACAGAATAGGTCTTGAAGTTTTTTTTAAAAAAATAAGTTATTGGAGTAATATTGGTTAGTAACATTACACAAATTTCAGGTGTACAGCTTTACAACATCTGTATGTTCTATTGTGTGCTCACCACCCAGGTCTGGTCGCTTTTAAGTTGACATTTACTTTAACAGCAAAAGGAGGCCATGAAGAGGCTTAAGGTAGGAGGCTTTCAAGACGATAAGATGCTTTATAAGGTCACTGGCTCCAGGAGGGCCGATGCACAAGCTGGGTCCATCCATATGGATTCCAGTGGCTAAGACTGGGGATGGAGTGAGAGGAAGAAATGCGTAGAGCTGCTGGGATGGGCTAACAGAGCAAATGAGGGGATTTTCATTTATTTAATTTAGATTCAGCTTATTTCATGATCTCACCTGTTCTTCTTGATTTCTTCAACCCTTTAGCTTGTAAAATATTCTGTAACTGTCTCAACTCTTCATGCCTCAGACAGCCAGTGAGGTGAGTTCTCAGTCATAGCCTTGACTCTCCTGAAGTTAAAGGCCTGCACCCACCTGAGAAACACCCCGACCACGGCCAGCGCCAACAGCGTTCGCACCTTTGTCCTGTGGACAGCGTGTCTGGACACTCCATCTCTGTCATCTTAGCTAAGGCATGGATCTCGGATACATTTGCCCAAAATACTGGAGAAAATCAATAGCCAATAGCTTAACCCTAAACTCAATTAACCTGGAATAGTTCTGTGACTGCAGGAGCTGGTGGGCTCAGTGTCCTAAGACCCATTTGGGCGAGACTAGCCAGAGATGAGGCTTGAGAAAACAGACTTGCTAAGAATGAAAACTGCACATCGGCACCAGGCACAGCACCTCCCTGGATGCCATGTGTGGGGACTCAGGTGTCGGGAAGACCCTCAGCCCAGCCGGGCCCAGCAATGGGCAGCAGCAGCCCCTCCAGCCCAGCCTGGGCCTGGTACACACGCAATGCCCCTAGCAGTGCCGTTCCTCACGGGCCAAGCTCCAGAGCTGCCGGAAGCCAGCACGTTGCCTCTTTCCCGTTCACAGTGCCATGGGGCTCTGACCAGAGACGGCCGTAAACTTAGGACTCGGACCACACCGTTAACTCAGGGAGCAATCGGTGAAGAAATAAACTTGGGATGTGTTTTCAGGCTTCAAAAAAGCCTGCCCGGAGTGGCAGTAAGTACCTGTTGAATGGATTCAGGGTGTGTCCGGGCCCCGCCTTGAGGATGGGCAGCAGCTCTGTGGTCACGGGTCCTCAGTGTCAGACAGGATGGTGACAGTCACGCCAGGGCCACTGAAAACGCAGGCGAGACTGAGCTGCCGCAGTGACGCAAACGGGACCATTTTGGACAAATGGATTCAGTGCTTCATTTAACTTCTTTTCTTTAACGACATTTACTGTCTACAGTATTAAGTGAGCACTCGGAAGGGGTGAAAGGCAGCTCCTGATGCTAATAAGCAAACTGTGATTTCTTCTAGAATGTTCTCCTACATTTAAAATTTCCCAGCGTTGGCTCCGTTTGGGAAGCCTGCACAGTCCATTCCTGGGACACACAAGCAGCTGGGATCCTGTGAAATATTCATTTGCTTCCGGAGATGTCTGCATCCTGCTGACAAATGCAGATGAAGTCACACGGAGACTCAGAAAATGGCTCTGTTAATGGCAAATGCTTCCGTCAAACCTCTCTCTCCACTCAACATTTTCTTCAGAATTATTTTCATTAAGAAGTTGAACAATTTCCACATTAGCTGTTAATCCCCTTTAATTTAAAAGTCTGTTGATAAAATTCTTTGCTTGTCACTCAAGTAGTGAGGAATAATTAACAGATGGGCTTCCATCTCAGCTTCATTAATGGTAAATGGCATGGATGTCTGAAGCATAAGTCAGCTTTGATACATCTCAAAATGCAATTCCACGGCCTCCCTGGGCTGCGTGGAGTTAATTACACAGTCACTGAGGGGACGTGTGCTAATGAGAGCCATGCCTAGCCAGGCCACCGCCTCACACAGGCCTCCCATATCTCGCTTTTTTCTGTGGCTTGGCACACAGACAAAAACCCACTGCCATTGACAATGTTGGGTTTTAAATGTGAGTCTGTAGCTGCTTCAATGAACACATGTCTGGAGAAAAATTAACTAGATTTTATGTTTGTTCTACTAATTTTTGCCTTTTAAAAATTTAAAATATCTACCCAAGGCATCTCAAACTCCTGAACTAGCTGCTTCTCAAATGAAACTTTACAGGTGATGCCCCGGCCGGTGTGCTCAGTGGTTAGAGTGTGGACCAGCATCCTGAAAGGCCTCAGGTCTGATTCTCGGTCAAGAGCACATATCTGGGTTGCAAATTTGATCCCCAGCCCACCTGGTGTGTGTGCAGGAGGCAACCAATTGATGTTTTTCTCTCACATCAATTTCTCTCTCTCTTTCTAAAAATCAATGGAAAAAGCCTCCTTGAGTGAGGATTAACAACAACAAAAAGACATTATAGGTAAGGTTTCTTGTTTCTACCAATGATCTGTTCACCTTCAAAGATAAATGGGAAACAGTGGAAAAGTGGGAAGAATCCACATAAAAATTGAAGAGATAAATCCAATCATTCTAATGTTTAAAAATTGACTTTAGAGAAGAGGAGAGGAGAGAGAGAGACATGGGTCTGTTGCTCCACTTCTTCACACACTCATTAGTTGCTCCTTGTATGTGCCCTGACCGGGGATCGAGCCTACAACCTTGGCCTGTCTGGGTGCTCTAACCACTGAGCACACAGCCAGGGCTCATCTATCATTCTAAACGCACTGCACTCTCCTCATCCCATCCTCACCAGGTTGCACCCATGTCTGGCAGCAATGAGGCCGCTCATTCCCTGTGGACTGCTGCATTTGTGAACTTTCAGCACAGAAACTACCGCGGACCCGCACAAGGAGAGGGAGGTTTCTGAGACTTTGATACGAGACTAGACATCAGGATGGCTAACCCGCTAACGTCCCATTTCTGCCTCCTTTTTATAAATGACTGGGAAATTGGAAAGATGCATTTGCAAGTACTTGTTTTACAGCAACTTTTATTAATGTGAGTGAGTACACAGTCCTTATTAAGTGAGGAAATAAAATGTGGACTTTGGCCTCCGCCATGGCCATTTGACATGTGAAATACACTGGAAGCCAGAGTTTCTTAGAAATTCCATTTATGTGTAAAAGTCAGCTGCAAACGAAGCTGGGCTTCAAGAGTTGACAGGACAGAGGGATGTGAAGGGGGAGCGTGGCCGCGGTCCTGAGGCAACAAGCCTGAAGGGGTCTCCACACCTAACAAATTACAGAGGAAAAGTGGCCCCTCGGAGCCAACAGCATCTCTGGTGCCCAGGCACCGGCCACGGGACCGCTGGACCAGGCAGCGCTGTGATGGAGAAATGGGGCTCCTGTTAGCGCGGTGACGGCGTCAGGTGGCCTGCTTCACAGCAGGCTTCAGCGACAGCCTCCAGTATTGCCAACAGCCAATTCATGTGTTAAATGCCACCCCCACCCCCAGCTGAAGGTCACCTACAAAATTCAAACTGCCACTTCCAGGCCATGGCTACAGCAGCAGTCCCTCTCGGACCCCCCACACCTTCACCCCATCCAACCGACCGGAGGAAGCCCAGAGGAGACCTTTTTGCCCAAAAGATGAGACAACAGTTATCACAGGGACCTTTCAGGCCAAGGAAAGAGGAGGGATGGTTGCCTAGCAACGGAGACAGCTTCTTCCCCATTACAAAGCCCAGATCTTTTCTTAGAACAGCCTTTATGTTCTGTGCTTGTGATGTGCTCATTATGATTTCCGAGGATGTTTTTAGGGAGAAGAAAGCATTTCAGTGAGTGGTGTGAGGTGCTCAGGAGCGAGGCGGAGGCAGGAGCTTGCTCTTGTGCCCAATGGCAAGCCCCAGGTGCACACACAGCAGAAATACGGGCAGGGATTCCAACAGCACTCATGGGACCACAGTGCTTTCTCCTCCCCCTCTCTCCTTCTCTCCCTCCCTCTCTCCTTCCTTCCTTCCTTCCTTCCTTCCTTCCTTCCTTCCTTCCTTCCTTCTTTCTCTCATTTGTTATTATTTTTAATCCTCGCTGAGGATATGTTTATTGACTTTAGAGAGAGGGAGAGGGCTAGAGAAACATCGCTGCGAGAAATATCCATCCATTGCCTCTGTATGTGCCCCAAATGGGGACCAAACCAACCACCCAGGTATGTGCCCTGACTGGGACTCGAGCCCACAACCTTTCAGTGTATGGTATGATGCTCCAACCCACTGAGCCACCCAGCCAGGCCAAGTACTTTGGTTTTTAATTCCTAATGTGCAATAAGATAAGAATAGGAGGATAAGAATGTCATCAATACTGGAACAGCTCACACAAGACTAAAAAAATGTATCTTCTCTTCACCAACCAAACTTGCTAAGAGGGCACAGAGTTTGGGGCCCGAACCCGTGTCCCCAGGCCTTCCTGTCAGCAGCCAAACAGCTGCCATCCTGTGGAGAAAAGGGACAACAAGGGTCCAGGGTTAGCCACAGCCACTGAGAGCCGCCGGCCAACATGCGGTGAGGAGTTCGAAGTAGAGGAGAGAAGGAAGTCAATCCATCAAAAATCATTTTCACTGTTTAGGGTGAAGAGTTAGGGGGAAGACTATCCAAGACATTTCCCATCTTTTTTTCAGCTCAACTGCATGAATGACACACCTGTGCGTTTGCGAGGTGGGGGGTTGAAGTGGGCATGGATCACACGGTGCTACCCTCTGCTCTCCTGCTCCGCTCACACAGCCAGAGCCTGCACCCCAACAGCCACTGTCACCCTCGTCCAAACGCATGCACTGGGTTTCCCCATGCTGCCAGCAGTTGGCATGTAGAGCTACTCACCTGCCCCCTGCCCACTGCCTGACGCTCCAGTCACCACGCAGCCAGGCCGCTCATCAGACACAGGAGTGCAGGGCCTGTGCAGGGACGTCGGCCCGCCGCCTGCACGCAAGAGGGGTGAGGGGAGAGCCCACTGGCGAGGGCTCAGTGCACGGCCCCTTAGGCGTCTTTCTTCAGCGCGCAGCACTCTACAGGCCGCAGGTGGGCTCGCGGGTGGTGTGGCCAACGGCAGCGCACCACTGGCCCCGTGTTCCCAGGGTTGACTGGCCTTGGACGTCCCTTCCCAGACAACAGAAGGCGGGTCACCCGAAGACGCTCCCCCACGAGACACTGGGAGGCGCTGGGCCCTTGGCAGGCCAGCCTCTCACAAAAGTAGGGGACTGCTCAGGAACCCGACAGGAGAGGAACGCAAACAACAGAGCGGGAGCCGTGTGACCAGGCCTTCGGGGGAGGAGGACAATGCCTTGGGGCCCAAGGGGCCATGGGAGCCTGCCCGCCAGAGGCAGGAGTTGGACATGGACCCAAACACCGGGACCCTCAGCAGCCCACTCCCAGCGGGAGTTTACCCAGGGACTCCACACGGGAGGCTGTTTGGAGCCTGGGCCTCACCTGGTCGGAGGATGGAGGCTCACAACACAGAGGTGACTGGGAGTCTCAGGCGAGGAATTGAGTCGTGATGATTGAGGACGTTAGAGCAGGCATCAACAATGTGACAAGAACCAACACAGCAGGCAGATTTTAAAGGGAATAAGTGGAACGACTACAGATGAAGAATGGGGAACGTGATGGGTGGAGCCCGTAGGAGACACGGAGAGAGAGCTGGGAACCCCCGACGGCAGAGGAGGCCGAGTGACAGCCCCTGGAGGCCGGAGAGGCGCCTGACCTTCTCCGCTGGAGGGAACGGAGAGGGTGCAGAGTCTCATTTGAGTTACACAGTGTGGTGTTTTCTGGCACTGATGGAATACAGGACCTCTCCAGTTCAGAAACCACAGAAACATCAGGGCGAAAAGAAAACAGACACCAGCCCTGTCCCGGCAAAAGAAAATCCCAGAGCAGCAACGTGCGGGTTTAAGAGAGAGCGGCCAGGAGCTGGGCGAAGAGACAGTACAGCAGACAGGAAAACAGTCTTTTCAGAGCCATGAGAGGGAGCCACGAGAGGAGCCATGAGAGGAGCCACAGGGAGATCCATGAGGGGGAGCCAGGAGAGGGATCCACAAAGAGGGAGCCACGAGAGGAGCACAGGGGGATCCACGAGGGGGGAGCCAGGAGAGGGATCCACAAAGAGGGAGCCACGAGAGGAGCCACAGGGGGATCCACGAGGGGGAGCCAGGAGAGGGAGCCACGAGAGGAGCCACAGGGGAATCCACAAGGGGGAGCCAGGAGAGGGATCCACAAAGAGGGAGCCACGAGAGGAGCCACAGGGGGATCTACGAGGGGGAGCCAGGAGAGGGAGCCACGAGAGGAGCCACAGGGGGATCTACGAGGGGGAGCCAGGAGAGGGATCCACAAAGAGGGAGCCACGAGAGGAGCCACAGGGGGATCCACGAGGGGGAGCCATGTGGGGAGCCAGGAGAAGGAGCCACGAGAATCTGACCCTTGGCTCCTCTCTGCTGTGCAAGGGTGAGGATCAATCAGAGAGTTTTCCAGATAGACGATTGGTAGATTTTCTGACTGAAAGGGTGTATTTCAGGTAGAAAAACAAAGAAATTTTATCCCAAACTAAGAATTAGAAGGAGAAATAGTGGCAAAAACAAAGAACACCTGTTAAATTGGAAGTCATGCAGGTCGGGTGCTCAGTGGTTAGAGCACCAGCCTTGCGCCCTGAAGGGTCTTGGGTTTGATTCCTGGTCAAGGCATGTGCCCGGGTTGCAGGTGTGGCCCCGGGTTCCGGTCAGAGCGTGTGCAGGAGGCAACCGCTCACATGGATGTATCTGTCCATCTCCCTCCCTCCCTCCTCCCTTTCACTTTCTAAAAATCAATGGGAAACATATCTTCAGGTGAAGATTAAAAAAAAACAAACTTGAAAAAAGAAATCCGTCTTCTCAAGTGCTGACTTTAAAACTGGTTCCTTTAAGGATAAACATAGAGGAACCTGGCAATAGCAGCCTGGATGTCCGGGTGGTAGCAGAGCCTGGCCCCCAGGGGCACGCAAGAGGCATAGCTTCTGATCCCCTCAAGGCACGTCGCTAACCACCAGGACACCCACTCAACTGTCACTGCTGACCGAGGAGCAAGGAGGGAATGAGAATCGTCTCTGCAGAAGCTGAGAGACGACGCACACCGAGGGCGAGGCGGGTGTGTGCGCAGCACAACCTGCCGTGTGTGAGCTGGACAGTGTGAGGCTCAGGTCCTGCCCCGGGCCTTTAAACGGGGCTGTAGTCAGAGCTGGGGCTTGCGCACTTTGGAGGCCGCTGGATGAACGCCCCCTTTGAGGGTGAAGGCAGAGAAGGCGGGGCTTGCTGATCAGTGACTAACACCGACTGTGTGCTACGCACACACTGGGCACTGTGTCCACAGGGTCCTGTAGGACTGACCGGCTCTTCCGGGAGGGTGAGAAGCCTCGAGCAGCGAGAAGCTGGCGCGGGCTGGTTTCAGGCCCCGAGAGTGTCCCAGGGGCAGGGTGACGAGGCCTCAAGGACAGACGAGGTGGGAAACGGGGCAGCCGTAGGAAAGGTTGGGATGAGACCAGGAGGCTCTGAAAAGCCTCTGCCCCAGGCTTTAGCCATGCGGCCGTGGCAGCGAGGTCCACGGTGCCTCACGGACTGCAGCAGACAGGTTCCAGACCAGCAGCGGCCTTGGTCCTCACACCTGTCAGTCCCTGTCACCCTACCTAATTCTGGCCCCTGGCCCTGGCCCCGGGCTCCACCTTCCCGCTCTGGGAGCCAACACAGCCAGGACGCCTGTCACGAAACCCCACGCGACGCAGCATGTGAAAGCTTCCAGCGGCTCCCAGGGGGAGGACACCCAGCAGGTGACTCACCTGCCTCGCGGTGCGGGCAAGCGGCGTGTCTCCCTTGAGGCACTAGTGGCATTCCACGCCCAGGAGGACTTTGTGTGAACGTCAGGGCGAGAAAAGACGTCATGTCGTGTGCAGACGGGCTCCCCCGAGGGGAGGCGGTAGCCACGCCCAGGAGTGGAGCTGGGCAGGGTGGGGGCCAGACAAGGGCTGGCGCTGCCTCTCAGCGGCTGTCACTCCCCTCGAGGACAGGCCTCTGAGGAGCTCCGGGAGCAGCTGCTGCCACAGTGTGAACGCGCCCACGTCAGGGCCGTGGTGGGGTGTGGCCACGAGTGAGAGCAGGCGCAACCGGCACACAGGCTCCTCCTTAGACTCGAGACGCGTGGAGCCGCGGTTGTGGAGGCCATGTGCCCGTGGGGGGACGCACGGTGAGTGCGGCGCCGGGACACGGCCTCTGCCCGTGGGCTGGCCTCGCCCACGCCAGGCAGTGCGGCCGGCGGGAGCTCCCTCCGTGTCGCGTGCAGCCTGGGGTCCTTCTGTCGTGACGTTCATTCCCCAGGTTCCTGGGGACGGCGGCTGCCACACACAGGCTCCGGGACACCAGTGGCTGCTCAGCCCTCACGTCCCAGGGGCAGAGGACATGTGGTGCTGAGCCTACACCCCTCCCCGTGGACGGGGTGCTTCGGGCAGGCTCTGCCCACCATTGTTGGTGGAGGCCTCTGCGATTTGCCCGGAAGGCGGACAGGATCAAATCGACGTTTTTCTTATTACTCCTCTCACGAAAAATCTGCACAACCATCACAGATAAAGTCACTGAAGAATCTTTACTCCTCTGTTGTTCAATCCCCAGCTCACCTTTTGCAGCACCAACATTGGCCTTAGCGGTCCCCCGACTTTCTTCATCCTGTTTTGTGTTCCTTTCTCTGTTTTCTGGAGGTCTTCTTCTTCTCATATAGGCCATGTCCTGCAAGTCTGTGTTTGGGTTCATTTCTCTCAGGGTAATCCCAGGAATCACAAATCATACCAAAGCCAGTGGTCTTGCCACCACCAAAGTGGGTTCTGAATCCAAACACAAAGATGACATCAGGGCTGGTCTTACACATTTTGGCTAGTTTTTCCGGAATTTCTGTCTTGGGGACTGTTGCCTTCCCAGGGTGAAGGACATCAATGACCGTTTGCTTCCGCTGAAACAGTCTGTTGGTCATGAACTTCCTGGTCCGGATGGTCACCGTGTCGTTCATGATGAAGGTTTGTCTTCACGCAGCCAGGGAGGAAGAGAGCGCCACTCTTCCTTGGCCAATCATATCAACGCCAAATCAACGTTTTTCTTACCCCCCAAAGCCTGAGCTCGGGCTTTTCGCCTGCATATGAGGGGCCCCGCTGGGCCGACCGGGGGCCATGTCCTGGGCTCCTCCATCCACAGCGCCGCCTGCACAGCTGACCCTGGCGTCCATCACGCGGGACTGGCTTCCAATGTCTGCTGAGGGTACCAGCCTTCCAGGAAGAGATGGCTTCCCGTGGGTCCTTGACCTTCTGACGGGGCATGGTGGGTTTCTCAGAAGGGACCCCACACATGTACCCACAGAACGTTCATATATTTGTGTGAAGCCACCTGCCTGGTGTCCCTGCCACTTACTGGTCACCAGGCCCTGGACTAGTGGGCTGCTGACCAGGGTCCTTCCTCCCCACTCCTCGGCCCAGATCCTCCGTCCCTGCGAACATGGGCAGCCCTGCCTCCCGCCAGGCCCTGTGCTGAGTGCGGCTCCAGCCCAATCCTTCCATCTGCCCCAGACTGGGCTGGCGGGCCCGGGCCACCGCCCAGCCCCATGGGCCCAAGCCACCCCTCAGCCTGTGTGCCCCAGGTCCCGGCCCCAGCACCTTCCTATAGGGAAAGCCCTGGCCCCGGCGCTTTATTCAAAGAAAACTGGTCCCATTTCTTTGTCTTGACCCTCTGGTGTCTGTGAGGCCATGTGGATGAGGAGGCAGCAAGGTGGCCCGTGCGGCCCGGGCCTCGGCCTGGAGGCCTATGCAGCCACTCTGCAGGCGAGAGGCAGGCTGAGTGCGTTGGGTGCAGAAGGTCCCAGCTCTGAGCTAAGCTCATCAAACCTGAGCCTGTGCTGTCCACGCCATGGGCTGGGCTCTCGAGGGCAGCCCGCCCATCCGCATGTCCTCTCCACAGAGTCCAGGAACCCTCCTTCCCAGTTGTGTGCTGGTGGCCTCTTGCCCTGAGGCCTGGTGCCCTGAGACCACCTGGATCACCTGGGCCAGTGGTCGGCAAACTCATTAGTCAACAGAGCCAAATATCAACAGTACAACGATTGAAATTTCTTTTGAGAGCCAAATTTTTTAAAGTACTTCTTCAAAATAGACTCGCCCAGGCAGTGGTATTTTGTGGAAGAGCCACACTCCAGGGGCAAAAGAGCTGCATGTGGCTTAGGAGCCACAGTTTGGCAACACTGGCCTGGGCCACTGATGATCTCAGGGATCCCGTCACCTGCGTGGGGCCCGCCTCCCCCATCACCCAGTAGATCCTCTCCTGCCGGCACAGTATCACCAGCAGTGTCTCCTCTCCGAGATTCTGTTGCCACGGTTTCCTGGCATGAGGTCACAGCACATACGTGTCGCTACTGTGGACAGTGACCTGGACAGGGCACAGGCTTCTCCCAGACTGGCCCCAGTTGCAGGCGATGGGCTTATCTTCCGCCACTTCCTCCTGTAACGACGCCCCTGGGCCTGCGACGGGAAACGTTCCCCTGTCGCATTCTGGGGAAGGTTGCTGTGCTGCCTCGGCCACTCCTCCCTCTGCTGTGGGTCCCCTTGAACCCTCCAGGTAGGATGCCACCCTGCACCGCGCCCTCATGACGCGGGCCTGTGACGCTTAGTGGTGCCTCCGAGTCCTGGGAGGTGGGTGGCTCCGGAGAGTGCAGCTCTGGTCTCAGCGGGTCACTGTCCTGGAGCCTCAGTGCGTGAGGCCATTGGCGTTTGTGTGCCCTTTGAACACAGCTCTGGTCCGCTCACCACGCTGCAGCCTCAGCCCTGCAAACGGCTGTGGGTCCAGAGCTGGGAGTGGAGCCATCCTCTGCGTGCAGAGGGGGAGATGATTGACAAGCGTGCTTCGTGGGGCTCAGGTGGGTGGCGTCTCCAGGCGAGGGAGAAGTCCTGGTGCGAGGACAGCCATGGGGTGGAGGCAGCACCTGAACCGGCTGGCAGAGTGGGCAGAAGGGCAGACGGCCAGGACCTATGAGCACGGACAGACTCTCAAGGGAGGCCTGGCCCTCGTGCAGGCCCACGTGGCACACCCAGGGTGCGCACACTGTCCCTGCTCCCGCCAGGCCCGCGGGGGAGAGAGGGGTGTGCTGACTCGAGAGACAGGCCTCAAGTCTGCGCTGCACACAGAGCGTCCTAAGCACCGAGGGCCTGCACATCCGCGTGGTGATGGTTGCCAGGTAGAGGGGTACTCTTGTGGCACCAGGGCTCGGAGTCAGTGACCCTCTGCAGGGACACTTCCTATTAGGCATGGCAATGCCACGGCTACCCGAAGGCTAGGTCCATGCATACGTGGCGCGTGCATTTCCACCGTGACTGCCACGCCACAGTTCTCTGTGGGAAGCACAGTACTTCCATGTCCCATTGGGACCGAGACCTCCTTGGATTGTAACGTGTGGCTGAAATCGAACACGATGTGGCCACAAAGAAGCCTCCGACAGCCTCCAGCCGGCGTGGCAGAGGCACAAACAAGGCCCAGCCTGCAGCGATTGGAAACCCGACCTGTGGGTTGGGTTTCCTTTTCTAAAAGGGACAGATAATGTTGAAAATGATTTAGTGAACTCATTATCTGGTCACACACGTCTGTGAGGAAGTGTGTGAGGCAGGTGGCCCTGTCCCGGGCGCCCTCCATCCCCGGGGCCCTGGGCAGGAGAGCAGAGGTGTGTGCAACCAGCTCGGTGCAGACAGTGGCTGCTGGTCTTTGCTTCATTGCAGGCTGCCTCCCAGCCTCATGGCTCAACCATCACCACATCTGGTCCAAACGGCACGGCATCTTTGGCTCCCGCAGACTTGGGCACCCCAAGATGGACACCCCCTGGTGCACCTCAAAATGGGCACACCCAGTTGCACCATAGCCTGTCGGGGCCGTAGGGCCTCTCCAGGCCCTACCTATGGGCTCTGTAGTCAGACTTTTGTGTGAAAATGCGGTTTCCTGTGTCCCCCAAATTAACGTTTAAACCTATCCACACAAGATGGCAGCTGACTATGTGGACTGAGGGGCAATGAGGTCATGAGGTGGCCCCGTGAAGATCGGTGCCCTTGTTCTAGTGAAGGGGTGGAGGCCCTCTCCCCTCCACCACCTCGGACAGAGTGGGAGGCACCTCCACCCATGACAGCAAACACCTGTGGTGCTTGTTACAGCGGCAACACCTTGGAGCCGCTGTCTGTGGCCTAGTTCCTCCATCTTCATTGGTGTTAAGTGAACAAGTTGGGCGTCTCCACAGAGGGAAGCACTTCACCATCACAAAGACCCTGCGGCCGGCTCCCACTGAGTCTGGAGCCATCAGTTGTCCAGTGAACCGCCTGGACCCGGGCAGCGCCGCCTGGGCGGGCACGGCCCAGGGCATGTGCTCTGGCCGCGCCGTACCAGCCAGGAAGGCGCCTCGCTGAGACCTGGCCGCGAGCGGACCCCGGGCCTGGAGGAGACGCAGCAAGAAGGGCTGAGTTCTGAGTGTGTCTCTCAATAAAACTGGGTTAACTATGTGCCAGCGGCAGGACACAGCCACAGCACGCGTGTCCCGCTGAGGATGACACGGCTGGGGGCAGGCGGGACAGGGAGCAGGTCCACCCTGCAGAGGCCAGCTGGCTGTCCTTAGGAGGGTGAGCCCTGTGCCCTCCCCTCCGGCCAGTGTCCCTTTGAGTCATGAGCAGCAGTGACATTCACTTACCCAGATGACACCGGGCAGAAACTGGGGGAGGGACAAGTGCTGTCTGTTAGTTGGAGGTTAAAGAACGCAACACACAGTAGGCACTAATGCATGTCATCCCCACCCCAATAACTGCAACACTCCTGGGTCCGCACGTGGGGCTGGCATTCTGGGCAGGAGCAGGGCACCAGGTCACACTGCCACTCACTCAGAGGCCCCAGCAGAGGAGCCCACCGTGGGCCACTCCCTGCTCATTGGCTGAAAGCAAGCTAGGGTGCTCCATGAGTTACTGTCTTAATGCGACAGGTTGCACAGTCAGGGAGGGCGGGCTCATGGGGCTGGCGGGGGCCTTACCAGGACCATGTGGCCGGTGGAGATGTCCATGTTGGGCAGGACTGGCTCCTCGGACCAGGACGAGGTGCTGCTCCGCGCAGAAGGGCTGGGCATCGGCCCATCACTGAACTGCGAGGACACGCTATTGATGCGTGACATGTGTGGGGCCTTCGGGTGGTCAGAGGTGCGCACGGCCATGCGCTGGCGACAGAGATCCTAGGAGACAGTGGGAGACACAGGCATCAGTGCCACCTGGGCCATGGCCTCCCATACCCTTTCATCCCCTGCTCCTCCTCAGAGCCATGTGCAGGCCAGGGGCTCACTCTGTGACCCAATACACACACACTGCACAGACCACACCACACACACAGCACAGACACTGCCACATACCACAGACCCCACCACACACCACAGACACCACCACACACCACAGACCCCTCCACACACCACAGACCCCTCCTAAACACCAGAGACCCCACCACACACCACAGACCCCTCCACACACCACAGACCCCTCCACACATCACAGACCCCTCCACACACCACAGACCCCTCCTAAACACCAGAGACCCCACCACACACCACAGACCCCTCCACACACCACAGACCCCTCCTAAACACCAGAGACCCCACCACACACCACAGACCCCTCCACACACCACAGACACCACCACACACCACAGACCCCTCCCACACACCACAGACACCACCACACACCACAGACCCCACCACACAACACAGACCCCTCCACACACCACAGACCCCTCCTACACACCACAGACCCCTCCCACACACCACAGACACCACCACACACCACAGACCCCTCCACACACCACAGACACCACCACACAACACAGACCCCTCCACACACCACAGACCCCTCCTACACACCACAGACCCCTCCCACACACCACAGACTCCTCCCACACACCACAGACCCCTCCACACATCACAGACCCCTCCCACACACCACACACTACAGACCCTCCCACACACCACAGAGCATTCCCACACACCACAGACACCACCTACACACCACACACTACAGACCCTCCCACACAACACAGATCCCTCCCACACACCACACACCACAGAGCCCTCCCACACACCACAGACCCCTCCTACACACCACACACTACAGACCTTCCCACACACCACAGACCCCTCCTACATACTGCACAGACTCTCGCACATACCACAGACCCCCCTAGATACTCATACCTACACGCACACACAGATTCACACACAGAGCTATATACACATACACAATGCACAAACCATAGAGATACCCCTCTCCCCCAGGTAGTCACACACTGCACACACACAGATTCAGGAAAAGGGGTCCAGCCCAGCGCTGTGGTCACCCCGATCAGCTCACAACCATGCTTCATGCCGACGCCTTTCCTTTCCTGTTGGGACATGGTTCGGGATGGTGGGGGGATTTATATTGTGGACTGAGATGCAGAAAATGGTCCCAAGTCAGGGTGTTCAGGAAAAACACACAATTCTCTTTGGGTCTTCCCCCCCCCCCAACACTACCAAACGGATAAAAGCCCGCACAGGAGAGAGTGAGTGTAGGCATGCAGGAAGGAATGTGCAAGCTGACGGGAGAAAGCTTGCTTTCCCAACTTGACAACAAGACAGCGTCTGACATTTAAGGGGTGTGCAAGCTGACGGGGGAAAGCTTCCTTTCCCAACTTGACAACAAGACAGCGTCTGACATTTAAGGGGTGATTTCAGGGTAGGGCCTGAGAGGTGCCAGGCAGCTCACTCCCTGTCTCATCCACAGGTGACACCCTAACATGCTCAGATTCCGGGCCACTAGGCGAGTGCCCAACATGTCTCCATGCAACAGGGCCTTTGGAAGCTTTCTAACATCTTGACGTGAATTACCTGTTCTGCCCAGGGAAGGCATCACGTGACTGGGCCATAAAAGTTAATCTCTATCAAGAAAAGGTTACGTGCCCTGCTGTTTTGGCTTTCCGTGTGCAAGGACAGCGTGGTCACCCTCATGGGGGGCTTTCTGTGCTCAAGGACCTGTGGTTTGCGCCTGCGTGCAGCCCAGCTGCTCCTCGGGCGGGTAGCTCAGGGCTGAGTGTTCCTGGGACCTCAGGAGAACAAGATGCCTCCAGGCCGGGCTCCGGGCACCCAAGCTGGGAAGATGAAGCAGGCGGTGTGCCCTTTGCCACTTCTGTGACAGGGTTTCTGCTCCTTGTCGCCCTAATCTGAGACACGGGAAGGGATAACACATGCAAGGTACAGGCATAGGAGAGGAGGCGACCACTCCCTGTGTTGGCTCCCACCTTCAGAGGAATGATACTGGAGGCTGGCTGCACACCCGGCCAGGACCCAGGATGCCCACCTGATGCTGACACAGAGGCCACCACTGTCTGTCTGTGACAAACGGGGGGCAGGAGGGGGACTCAGAGCCCGTGACTTTGAAAGCCGAACTGTTATGGGACGGGGATTTCCCTGGCTCTTCTATCCGGCCTGCAGCACACAGAGTCCTTCCATACAACAGGCTGCCCCAGGGGCCAGCACTCAGCGCCTGCGATGCTTCCGGGGGCCCAGGCGCTCCCACGTGGCCGGCCCTGGGCGTGTGCCTGGCCATCACCTCCGCACTCGGTTGCACAGGAGCGTAGCCTGACCCTTGTTAAACGTTTGGGATCCAGACCGACTCGACCTTCACAGAAAGAGGCGCCACTCAGGAAAGCGATCCTGAGCCCCTGCGAGGCCCTCGGGTGTAGAGAGGCCACTCAGGGGCTGGCCACCGAGAGGAGTGACTGTGCGGGAGTAGAAGAGGGTTCAGCCAGAGGAAGCTTTTGGTGACAGCCAGCACCCGAATCCTGTCAATGCTCTGCTGGGCCATCTTCTGTCCCCCAAGGACCCGACCCCACGAGAGTGGCGGTACCTGGGCCAGGTCCTTGGACAACCTGGGCACCTCTCCCAACACTGAGGTCGCAGGTCATCTGAGGTCATGGGTCACTCCCACCAGGAGGCTGACCAAGTCTGTTTTCTTTCCTCATCCCAATGCCTACTGGTTTTTAAATCCTCACCTGAGAACGTCCTCCCCCCCACCCCCCGTGATATTGAGAGAGACACAGAGGTAGAGAAGCATCGCTGTGAGAGATATGCATCGACTGTTGCCTCCTGCCTGCACCAGACTGGGGCCGGGATAGAACCTGTGACCCTTTGGGGCGCAGGTTGATGTTCCAACCACTGGGTCCAGTGTCTGCTCTGCAGGAGGGAGAAAGCCCATGTGTGTGTGAAGAAAAATACCCTCCCCCACAAACTCCTGTTGTCCCCAGAGTGCGGAGGGTGAGCACTTATTTTTGGCCACAGCACGATGTGTCTCCAGGACGCTTTCCTTGGAGACGCACCATCTCAGGCCCTCCCAGCACTGCAGCCCGGTGTCTCCACTGCGCTCCTGTGGATCTGCGAGGTGCTGAGGACGCTGTGAGAACCAAGTGAGAGAGGGGCATGCCTCACGGTGGATACGTGGATACGGACAGGCCTTGCAGGTCCCTCTCCATGAGCAGCAGTCATCCTTGTCTCAGAATCAGGAAAACAGCCCCAAGAGGCTCAGGTCCGCACCGCCGAGCAAGTGCCAAAGGCAAGGCCGGTGCCCAGGCCGTTGAACACTGCTGTACAAGTTACGGGGTTCGGAGGGTGACTGTGTGGGAGCATCCGACAGCGCTGGGTGCACAGGAAGTGTGCGGGCACTGAGCCGGGTCGAGGGTCCCGGGGTCTTCTCAGGGAGACAGGAGCAGAGGTGACAGGGTGGCTGGCGAAGGCCTGCTCCCTCCGCTCCCTCCAGGCGGTGGCTCCCAGCCTGGCCGAGCCCTCAGTCCTCGGCAGAGACTCTCCCAGGGCAGCGGGGTTTGTCGGAAGAGAAGAGCAGCCTGTTTGCAGTCCCAGGATTTACATACTCCATCACAGAGGAACCAGACAGGTGATGTTTGGGCCACGTTGTTAAAACCCCCACATGGCATATTGCTTGTCAAGAACAAAAACCAGGGGCCTGCTCTGCAGGTACAGACTCCCTTCCAGGAACGTGCGAGAACTTTGCGGTGCAGCCCTCGGGCTGCCGCCGACAAGTGCAGCCCTGTGGGCACCAGCCCTGCCCACCAGCACCTGGCAGCTGCCCCCCAGCATTCGGCACCGGATTTGCTTAAGCCCAGACGCTTCCCATTTTCAGAGTGAGAATTCAGACTGAGAAGCAGGGTCACTCCCACAACGCAGGCCCCCCGGGGCAGCCTCCCCCATGCAGCTGCAGCCTCATTTCCCTGCGAGATGCCGCTTCCTTCCACCTGCCGAGCTGGCCGGCCCCTCCGCAGAGCCTGCCTGCTGTACAGCGCATCCTACAAACGAGTTGGATAGGATTCTGGGGGCAGAGATCCACCCAGACACAGAATGCTCACATCTTTTCTCAAACCTTCGAGAGCCAGGGACTGTGGAGCGGGCTCCCTCTGAGAGAAAAGGCCTGTCGTTCCGAAGGCACGGAAGAAAGACCAAGACGACAAAGGCGAGATGAGCAAGTGAGCAGGGTGGGGAGCGCACACAAAGGGCGGCCATCACTAGTGGTCTTCGGGCCAAACGAAGGCCATCACAAAGGCCGAGGAAGCGAAGCCGTTCATTGGGGCGTGGGAGTGTGGGCAAGGTCATTCCCTTGCAGCCGGGTAAACCCTGAAGGCAGCTAAAGGATGGCCACCCAGGAGACTGTCGCTCAGTCCAAGGACACCTGGAGTTCGGCAAAGCTGCAAAGCCTGTACCTGCCGGCAGCCCCCACGGACAGTCTGCATGGTGCTGCTGGGGCTTGGCCACAGTGACACTGAGTGTGGCCCAGACGTTTGGCTCAAGACAGACACCTGCAAAGGAGGAAGTCTGAAAAGGCGCAGGTTACGCTGCTGCGGTGACTGAGGCCCCTGCTTTGGCCACCCAGGACACGGATGTTTAACACACGCAACATTCTACACGGACTGTGATTGCAATGAAGTGAAGTGCTCAGAAGGCACGTGTGGGGAAAGGCAAAGGAGCAACCGGGCCGATTGTCAACGCCCCGAGGGATCGCCCTCCTTGTCCTCTGAGGTGCCATTCAGTTCAATTGTCATCAAAGCAGATGCCAGAGGAGCCGGAGCAGAGCTTACGCTGCGGTTTGGGCAAGTCATTCAGCACGAGCCTTCTCGCCACAAACAGCTCCTCTGGTGGGCGTGGTTGTGGGAACGAGGCGTGTGCCAGCAGGGCTCCTGTCCTGGGCCTGGGTGCATCCTTACTAGAGGCTGGGGCCACAGGGACACGGCCATTCCTGGGTGGTAAACAGGAACCCTCCATCCTCTGCCCACAGAAGTCGAAGCCATACCCATCCTGGGGTGAGCCTGGGCCTGGCCTGGGCAGAGTGGCGCTGTCCGGAGGGGCTCGCTCACAGCCCGTCTCACCAAGTGCCTGAGGCGCTGCCTCACCTCCTCCCACGGGCTTCTCAGTGACACCTGGATAATGCCTAAACCTGACTGTGGGGTAGACACAAGCACGTGCAGAAATGAATGCACGCACAAGCACAAGTGCATACAGACATGCGTGCACACAGATGTACATTCACACATGCACACACAATGCACATGGACATATATGCACATGGCTATACACATGGGCGCACACACACAGGCATGCACATGGGCACACACACAGACAGGCACACACACAAACAGGCACACAGGCACACACACACGCGCACATACCGACACATATGCATGCACACATGACACACGCACGCACACATACAGCACACATAGGCATGCGCACATGTATGTACAGTGACTCTTACGCCAGTGAGAGCTTGTCCAGGGCTGTTGCATTCTGACCTTCCCTCAGGGCTCTCGTGTTCCTCGTCACCTGACACCCTAATGGCCATCCTGGCTGCACCCACATGCCCGAGTCGGGTGCGCAGCTGCTTCATGCCAAGTGCTGCGTTAGAAACCCCTTCAAAAGCCAGGGATCAGCCCTGTGGTAAACACTGTTTGCCAAGCAGTGGTGAGTAATTTTCCCCATTTTGCAAGATGTTTTCTCAAAATAAAGCTTAACGGTATCGACACATTTTAACGAAGAGAAGGGAAAGAAATTTTCCATACTCTTCCCACCCTGGACTCTGAACAGTCTGCAGAGGGAGAGAGGGTACCTCTCCCACGCGGCTCTGCGCTCGCCCTGCACGTCCTTGCCTCTGTCTCTGAGAGCAGCGAGTGGACTGTCCTATCCCCTGGGGTCACCTTAGCGACACTATGCCTCCCAAACCAGAGAACAGACATCATTTTTTTGTCTCTTTTCCATCATCCTAGGCACTGAGCACAGAACATGGGCTGCAGTCAGAGCCGCCCGCTGGGCACGGTGGCAGCAGTGAACCCGGGTGCTGCCTGTGTCTCGAGGCTTCCTCCTCAGACCAGGCTGCACCGTCACCTGGAACCCGAGGCGATGGCTCCAAAGTGTTTTCTCGCCACACAGGTTTCAGGTGTGCAGAAACCAGCTTTGCTGTTGGCGCCTGGGTTATTCAGTTCAGCTCCACAGAATGTGCCACTGGGTCTCCCCGGACCAGGTGGGGCCCACGGAGAACAAGGACACATCCAGGACACGCATTCTCTTTGCTCCCACTGCTCCGGATGAGTGGTGGGTGATCCCGGGACAGAGTTATCAGAATGGAAACAGCGTCTTCCTTCTCCTAGCCCGTGTGCAGCATGGGCTCTGCCATCACCCAAAGGCTTTGGGGAAGCTGGATTTCAGGTGCACGAAGGAGCGTGTCTGTAACATTTCTGGTTGCTTCCTGTGTGAGGCCTCAGTGGCAGCCCCAAGGGCCCCCAACAGGCGCAGTGGTGAGACCCCAACTTCCCGGGCTCCTGCGGCTAATGGCTCACCTGAAGTTAAGCCTCTAGGGTTCCCCCAAAGTCAGAGACACCCTCAAAGTTCAGCAAGTCAACTCCGCCCCTGAACCACACCCATGCGGGCCCCGAAGCCACGGCGTTCCTCCCAGCGTGGCGGCCCAAGCTGAACGCCAGACAGCTGCAGCCACTGGCCTGCACCTTGAGCAAGCGGCTGCTTCTATGAGAACCTTTGTCCCTCTGGGTTTCCTTCTTGCTCAAAAGATAAGGAACGATCACCTCCTGTCATTGCCATCTGCATCCCTTTTTGCTAATGCCTACAGGCTCACCTTTACCTACAGCTTCCAAAGCTCGCTATTTGCAAGTGGGAGGTCGTAGGCTGTGGCTGTCGAGTTCTGTCGGCTTCCTCCTGCCCAGCAAATCTCTTGCTGCTCACTCAGCTCAAAGCATCGACTGGTTCCATCGAGCACCATGCAGATCTGGCCTCGAAGGGAATTGGGGTGAGGGGACAGGACAGGGGGCGCAGAAACCCAAGGGTGCCTCGGCCAGTGCTAATGAACCAGGGGCTCCACATACAAGATGGGTGATAGAGAGGGACCTCAGGTTTGAAAGGTAAGACAAGGGCAGCAGGACAGGGCCCTGGAACCGAAGGGTAGTCCTGATCAGGCAGGGCGGCACAGAGGGGGTGGTCTGCAGGTGGCAGGTGGGGTGATCCAATGGCAGAGTGGGGGTGGGGCAGCCTGCACAAAGGTGCAGACAGAACAGCACAGGATGCTGCAGGCGGTGAGGACCCGGCCAGAGGTACCCCCTCCAGCACAGCCTTGGCTTAATTAAGGCAAAGAGCAGAGCCTAAGGGCCATGTCTGGCCCAGGTGGGGGGCGGGTAAGAGGGTGGGAGGTAGGTCCCCAAGCAGCTGCCTCTGTGTTTCCAGAAACCGCATGTCATTTTGGGCCCAATAACTCCATCTGAAGCGGGTTTGAGGGAACCGGCTGGCGTCCTGAGGGCTCCAGCCCGCTGTGGTATGCGGTCACCTCTAGTTTGTGAAGCAAAGGGCCTGACAGTGGAGACCGGCAGTTCCTGAAAGTCTGTCATCCACCGAGAGGGACCCCCACTGACCTTGGCCAGCAGCCGCTGTGCCCATGGCCCCTGCGCGAGACGGGAGGGGTGACTGCGCTCCGCAGAGAGGTTGTAGGAGGCAATCTGGGGGCTGAGCACCTGCAACGAGTGGGTCCCAGGGGGACCAGACCACTTGGGAGGCCCAGCGGGGGGCTGGGCCAGGTAGAAGGGGACAACAACGGGTGTCGATTTGAAACCTGTGGACTGGAAGCCGGGGTGGGGCTGGGAGAGGACAGACAGGGCTACAGCCGGAAAGAAAGCGTCTGAGAGCACCTGACAGAGAACCGGTGGTGCTTCTGGCTCCCCTCAGGTTCCACAGCCCAGGTCCCCTGCCCTGGACTCAGGATTTTATTTTTAACCCTCACCCGAGGTTTTTAGGGAGAGTAGAGGAGAAAGACAGAGAGAAACATAGATGTGAGAGAAACACATCCATTGGCTGCCTCCTGCACGAGGCAACCAGGACCGGGCCATGGAGGAGATGGCCATCGAGGCATGTACCCTGACTGAAATTGAGCCCACAACCTTTTGGTGCACAGACGATGTTCCAACCAACGGAGTGGAGCCGCCCAGCCAGGGCACTCCCCGTGTTTTCATTCCCGAGAACTCGGAGAGGCAGGAGGGAGCCTGCGCCCTGCAGCCACGCGGCTGTGGCTGATTCCCGCCCTCGGCCGCGCTGTTTCACAGACACACCTGATCTGTCCTCCCACTCAAGGTGTCCCGGCTCCTGGTGGAAGGCTGTGCTCCGCAGGCTACTGGAAACTGTGACCCAGGAAAGGCTTTCCTGCTTATTTATGCGCCTCATTGTCTTTACAAAAAATGAAAATGAGAAAATACACATAGAACAACTCCAACCAGAGGACTTAAGTCCTGTACGTGTTAATAGTACAGGAACCTATCCCATTAACCCTTTTTAAAAATTTAATCTTTATTGTTCAGTTTATTAATTACATTGTTCCCCCTTCCCCCCACATAGCTTTCCTCCACCCTGTACCCATCCCACCCTCTGCCCTCACTCCCCCCCCACTGTCCTCTCCCATAGTTGCATGATTTTTGTCCAGTCTCTTCCTGCACCTCCCACACCCCTTTTCTCCCCAAGAATTGTCAGTCCATTCCCTCTCTATGCCCATGATTCTCTTACATTCACCAGTTTATCCTGTTCATCAGATTTTTAATTCACTTGATTTTTAGATTCATTTGTTGATAGATGTGTGTTTGTTGTTCATAATTTATATTTTTACCTTCTTCTTTTTCCTCTTCTTAAAGAATATCTTTCAGCACTTCATATAATACTGGTTTGGCGGTGATGAACTCCTTTAGCTTTTTCTTATCTGCGAAGCATTTTATCTGACCTTCAATTCTGAATGATAGCTTTGCTGGATAGAATAATCTTGGTTGTAGATTCTTGCTATTCATCACTTTGAATATTTCTTGCCACTCCCATTTTGCCTGCATAGTTTCTGTTGAGAAATCCCCTGACAATCATTTGGGTGCTCCCTTATAGGTAACTAACTGTTTTTCTCTTGCTGCTTTTAATATTCTCTCTTTATCTTTTGCTCTTGGCATTTTAATTATGATGTATCTTGGTGTGGTCCTCTTTAAATTCCTATAGTTTGGGGTTCAGTGTGCTTCCTGGACTTTTAAGTCAATTTCTTTCACCAGGTGGGGGAAGATTTTGGTCATTATTTCTTCAAGTAGGTTTTCATTATCTTGCTCTCTCTCTTTTTCTGGCACCCCTATAATTCAGATGTTGGTATGCTTGAGGTTGTCCCAGAGGCCTCGTACACTATCTTCAGTTTTTTTTGGATTCTTTTCGCTTCTTGCTTATCCAGCTGAGTGGATTTTGCCTCTTTGTATTTCAAATCTTTGACTTGGTTCTTGTGGTCCTCTAGATGGCTTTTAGGTCTTTGTATAATATTTTTTATTTCACTCAGTGTATGCTTAATTTCTAGTTGGTCCTTTTTCATATCCATGTAGGTCTTGTCCATTTCCTTGTAGGTCTCATTAAGTTCATCGGCCTTTTCTAGGAGCCTCTTGAAAAACCTTATAACTGTGGTTTTGAACTCTATGTCCAGTCATTGTTTTCCTCCATTTCTTTCACATCTAATTTCTTTCCATGTCTCTACATGGTGGTTGCTTTCCTGAGTTGGTCGATTAGCTTTGTGTGGTAGATGTCCTCAAAGGGACAGTGGCTCAGCCTCCCCAGTTACCTGAGGTGGATACTATTGGTGCAGCCCTTTATGGGTTGCACAGTCTTGTTGAAGTTAAGCCTAGATTATTGTTGTTAGCACTAGGAGGGTTTGACCTCCAGGCCAATTGGCTCTGAGGGTCAGCTGTGCTCAGGTTGGATGGGCAAAGTCTCCGGGCTGAGCAGGCAGCATCAGCTTCGCTCTATGCGGCACCTGGGTCTCTGTTCTGGGTGGTAATGGCTGCAAGCACCTCTGAGAGAAAGCTGCCACCGAGCTCTACCCACTGCTGGACAATTTAGCTTCTCCTCAAATAAGTCTGTACACCCAACATCTCACCCAGGGTTGTAAAACAATGCAGCCTGGTGGTTTCTCAAACAAGAGAGCAAGTCATAGTCCTCTCTGCACACTCGCACATCTTCTGCTGTTCCCAAGTTTATGCGCACTCTCCACAAGCTCGCAGACCTTTGCAGCGCCCGAGTTTCAACGTGCTTCCCCACTGTCCAGTTTCACCTCGTATGAGTGTGGGTTTCCGGGACCTTGGAACTGGGGAATCAGTGCAGTGGGACGCCTTTGTCTTTGCAGCCGCCCGCCCTCTCTGCTTGCTCTCGAGCTCGTGCAGGGCCCAAAACCTCTGACTCTGTGTGTATCTTCAATGCTGCCCTCCGCCACTCCTCTGAGTCACAGTGTCCTATCTGAATTTTTATTTGTGGAATTTTCACTCAGCCAGCTTTCCAGTGATTCTGGATGATTTTGTCCTGTCGTTAAGTTGTAGTTTTGAAATTTCTGTGTGGGGCAGCAAGATAGGTGTTTACCTATGCTGCCATCTTGGATCCTCCTAAAATGCTTTCTCCCTAAAACCTTTTAATTGATTTGCAATTAAGTATCATAAAGTCAATTGCAGCCTGAGCTTCGAGCCCACATTCCTCAGACGCCGCTTGAAACCTGCATCTCAGGATGTGAGCCTCTTCCTTTTCCTGCTCTCCAAAGAATCTGGCACACGGACACACATAGACATGTGGATGCCTGGTTCCGCTGGTTATATTGAAAACCCCCGAGAGAGTGCTTTTGCACAATGACACCATCCCAGGGAGGTGGTTTGTCCGAATGTCTAATTCTTCTAACGAGACGGAAGCAACCAGGACCCCTGCCTTCGTTATTAGCTATCCTCCCGAAGAGGAGGCCCTGGCGGAGTTCAATGTTTCAGCTACAAAGTTTAAGAGCAACTAATGAATGGTGAAGAGCAAACCTATTAAGTAGCTTTCTAATAAGCTAACAAAAAGTGGTGACTGCTACATCCCTGAAGAATGACTGATGCTGCACGGACTCCCTCGTCGCAGACAGACCTACCAGAGAAGCTATGCCTGTGCCTGGAATTCTGTGCATTCCCTCTCGGACCTGGGTTCAGCCTTCTCCGGTGCCTCCTTGGCCTAAACCTCAGCGCTGAGAACACTGCTGACTTTTGCCCCAAACACACGCTCTGGCTTCACGGCTCTGTCTCCCCTGACACCCTGCCTCCAGTTCTCCCCTCTGAGCCTCTCGGTCGCCTCCTCTGGGAAGCCCTCCTTGGCCACCCCAGGCTCCCATTGCTCCACCATGGCTCTGCTTGTCTCGACCGCCACACTCATCACAGTTTCACAAACTGCAGGTTCACAAGCGTGATTCTTTTCATCAGGAGAAATAAGTGTCTAAAGAGACCTGCGGGCCATTCTAAGCTCCTCCAAGCGAGCCCCGGTCTATGTGGATGCAGACGGGGGCACGGCCCAGCACGTGTGCGGGCTACAGGCAGAGCTCTAATGCCGCTGCCGCCCGGGTAGGAAGGAGGGTGCAGGTCGCAGGGCAGAGAGCCCAGAGAACTCGGGGTAGAAGGGTGTCAAGGTCAAGTGATGCCGTAGGGCCAGGCCTGTGGGACCGCGCTGCACCGGTCGCACCAGTCTGCTGGCCAGGCTCACGCACGTCAGCGTCCCTCGTGAGACGCTCTGAGCCGCCGTCCCTGCTGCCTGTCCTGGGTCTGCCTGTGCTCCTGTGTGTTCCCGAAGGCTGGAGCTGCCACCCTCACTCCACCCTCCCGTGTTTCTCACTGTTACTTACGCCCACGGAGGCGGCCCGGGAGGCATCTCTGTGTAGAGTGGCTCTCCAGTGCCAGGCCAGGGCTCATGCTGAAGGGGAGCCGGTGTCTCTGGTGTGGTACCCCGTGCCCGTCTGCCGGGGTTCACAGCTGCCAGCTTCTGCTGTCCCTGGAGACCTCACCCGCCCGTACAGGCAGCCTTCAGGCAGGAGGCTTCCCTCCTAGTGGAGGTGGGGGCTGGAGAGGTTGGAGATGAACTTTGTCTCCTTCCTGGATCTGCTGTACTCCGGGGTGGGAGGGCTCAGTCTCCCACCCTCAGCCCAGTTACCAGCCCTCCACAGTCTCCCCCGCCCTCGTGGTCTAAGTCCCTGCTGAATCTACTCTCCCCCTGCTCCTCTCACCCTCCCCCCAACGCCCATGCCTGGGCTGCTCGGAAGACCTCTCCCCCGAGAGCTCCAGGCCGCACCCTCAGGGTGACACAAGAGCCACCCTCCCCGGCGGGCGGTGGTGACAGAAGACGATCTGGATTTCATCTGCAGCCTCTGGCCCTCCCGTGGGGCACAGGCCCAGGGGTCACAGATCCGAGGGGCACAGATCCCTGGGTGCACCAATCTGCAGAAGCATAGATGCTTGGGGGTACAGACCCGAGGGGTTTACTCACCTTAGTTTCTCCTCCAACCCCTTCCTCAGAGCACCTCCTGCAAAGGGCAGGCTCGGCTCTGTTCTCCCTGGGGTGCCCTCGTTTTGTAGACAGTGTCCTGCGTTGGGTGCAGAGGAGGCACACTCTATCTGATCAGGGCCCCAGGAGGCAGCCTGTGTGAGGTGGACTCGGACACACCTGGGAGGGGAGGGCCGGCAAGGACCTGTGCATCTGGGACCCCCACACATACGCTGTGTCCACAGTGGAATCGAGAGTTGAGACGCCTGACACTTCCATGGCCTGGACTGACCTGCAGGGGCCCAGTGAGGAGCACAAAGCTCTTTCTTGCACTTTGCAGGTGAGAGTGAGGGGTGCAGAGGGGCCTGGCCCCAGCTGTGGACTGGGAGGCATGCCGGCGTCCTGCCCTGTGAGCTCAGCACTCGGAAGGGAAAGGCAGTTAAAGAGGAAAGTGCAGAAGGGAGTTCAGATGCAGAGACTAGACCACGGGTTGGGGGCTGGACACCCCACCCACTGGGTTCTTTCAGCCCTGGAGAACTGGCCACCTCAGGGCCCTGGGGAAGGCACTTGGTCCTGAGCTCAGAGCCTCAGGGGTGAGGGCCCCGCCTGGACCTGTCCCGGGGTGAGGAGGGCCTGCACAGCCACCCAGCCCCTAGGAGTGAACAGGTGACCAGTGCTGCCTTTCAGAGGGCCTGGTGGGTGTGGCCAGTGGGCATAGTAACCGGTGTGGGGAGGGAGCCTCACGGTGCATGGCAACAGGGCGTTTGCTGGGTAAATGTGACGGGAGGTGGCACCTTCCTCAGCGCCCACCGGCCCCCTTCTGAGCCAGTGAGGATGCCTTCTTCCCTCCCAAGAGAGAACCCAGGGCATGGAGGCCAAGCTGACACCCCCTTGCTCCCGAAGCCACTTCCTGTCCTTCCTCATGGGATGGTTCCCAGTGAAAGCAGGCCTGCCAGGCGCTCCGAAAGGAGCGCACAGCCTTGACCTCAGACGAGCCCTCGTCTCCAAACAGCTGCGAGCCTGCTGCCGTAGGGGACCCTGTCCTGAGCGCTCCCATCTCAGCAGGAAGGGACGCCCCTCTCCTTCCTGTGCAGGCACATCTGCGTGATGCTCTAGACGCCGCCTCCTGCGGCCCCGAAGCTGTTTGCCCAGAAACCGAGTTGCATAGAAACCAGTGGCAGCCTGTGGCCCCTGCTTTTGGGAACAGAATGTGTGAAAGTGTAGGTTTATGGAAACATCACACTGTGAAAGTACACCTTCCGGAACAGTCAGAATCCGGAAAACACCTCGGCTCACTCCACGGTCGGCCAGCAGCCACTGCAGCCGATGTGCAGACACGTGGGCTCTGGGATCACGTCCTTTGCTCTCCCCGCGGCCAAGGCCAGGGTTCTCAAGAGGAGCATGGGCACCGAGTCAGCACAGCGATGTCCCGCTGTGTTTGGGGTCTCTGGGGCGCAGGGAGCCATGGTGAGCCCTCATCCCCGAGGGCCTGGCCTCGATTGGAGGAAACGAGGCCCTCACTTGCAGAAGCACATGGTTCCTCAGACGCCTCAGGACGCTCTACCTTCAACAGCAGTGCCACCCTCAGGCTGACTCTGTGGGAGGAGGAGGAAATGTCCTCTCATGGCTTCTTAGGGCGCCCCTCCATTTGTAAGGACAGACTTGCTTATTGGGTATTTGCAAAAGAAATGATTTTGACCCAAAAGTTTAAGTAGAAAGCAAAGGAACACCATTCTGAGACCGCAGCTGACCAAGGGAAGAGCTCCTTCAGACTCGACTTCCCCAGAATCGCTTTCCCTGGAACCAGGACATCCTGCCCTCTCGCCACCTCTGTGCCTACTAGTTACACTCACCACTGGGGAGAAGCAGGCCCTTCACGCGGAGCCAGGACCATCAGCCAACATGTACCCCTCTGCCAGTGGGAGCCCAGCTGGCCTCGCCAGGTGCATTGGCCACAGGGGCATCGGACTGAGGCAGGAGCACCTGACCGGCAGCACCCACTGGCAATGCACTGGTGTGTGCTGAGTGGCTGTTTCCTGGGGTCCCATCACCCAGACGCCTGCTCTCCTGGGGTGGGACCCAAGGCCTCTTGGTGACGAACACCTGCTGCTGCTGTGCAGTAAACACAGACCGGAACTCGAGACCCGCAGGACTCTCAGGCTTGGGGGCCGGTGAGCCCGGGATTTGTGCTGAGGTGATCCGAGCCCCCAGGACCTGGTGCCACAAACCACACCAACAGCACATTCTGATGCTCTTAGTGAGCATATATGTAAACATACACAGGTATGTACACACAGACAGCAAATCCTCAAAAAACATGGGTTTCCATGGTAGGGTCCACTTCCTCGTGGATTTTTTCCCCCAGCAAATACGGTAGAAGTATTTTCTGTACAATCTTCTTAATAGCACTTTCTCTTCTCTAGCTTACTTTACTGTAAGACACAGTATGTGACACAAACAGCAAACAAAACATGTGTCGGTTAACTGTTGTTGGTAAGGCTTTTGGCAGCAGCGGGCTCTTAGTCATTAAGGTTTTGGGATCAAAAGCAAAACACAGATTTCTGTCTGGGGTTGGGATTCTTGTTACTCAAGGCCAGCTGTATACATTATAAGATGATGTGTCAATTTTGGGGGAAAAGAAAATAAAGAAGTTGGCTATTTTTGATAATGAAGTACAAATGCAATCCAAATCGATTATGTTTTATATATTTAGAAGAAAAAGTAACAGTAAAACAGTGGAGGAAAGTTTGGTGGCAGTATTTCATTTAAAAAAATGACCTTTAAAAACAGATTCCATTCTTCTGAAAGTTAATGTGCCCAGTTCTTCCAAGTGTGAACAAAGTAAGCGAAGACGGATTCTCCAAGTGACACTGTGACACTGTAAGAGCTCATCAAGAAAGACTTGGTTTTCTAAGAGTTAAAGCAAACGAAGTAACACACATTCACAGCAAGCCACGAGAGCTTTCAAATCCGGAGTCTGTCTATAAAGACTTCTTTTTTGAGGAAAAAAAAAGTCATAACAAGTTTGCATGATAATTTAATAATATGAAGTATGGGTGGCTTCTGAACCCCACGCTTCGCCCCTGTGCTGTGGGGACGTCACTACAGTGGTCCCTCAGTGTTTGTTGGGGTGGTTTCAGCCACCCCCAAACCTGATCTCAGGCCCTCCTATAAAATGGCCCCAAACAATGGCCTCAGTCTAGGCTCTCAGTCCCGGGTCCCTAGCCTAGAACAAGAAGTGCCGTTTCCCCCAGGGCTGGTTAAATCGGCAGGTGTGAAACCTGGGGCACAGCGAGTGTAGGCATATCTACTGTACAAGACCCATGTGTCAGTGGGTTCCCGCAAGTCGAGGGACAGCTGGCTCACAGCTTTGAAACACTTTTAACCAAGTGCATGGGTAATACGGGAGCAGGCCCACAAGCTCATGGGCACAGATTGCCCGTGACCATGGACAGATGCTAGGAGACGTGCATTATTAGGGTGAAGGGGATGGATGCCTCTGGAAGGCAGTGTGAGGGCTGCCCCGGGAAGTGTTTGGGGTGGTGCTGCCACTGCCCTCTCTGTGGGGATACGTGGGTCCCCTGACTTTCCAGGAAGGAAGGGCCATCCACACAGAGGTCAGAGGGCAGGTGCCTTCCTAAGAAATAGCCCTTGCCCTCACTTGGAGGCCTATGCATCCAGTCCTGCAGAAGGCTGCCGGCTCTTTCCTTTAAAGAATCGTGGTACCTGGCTGGTTGCTCAGTGGTTAGAGCGTCAGCCAGTGCACCAGAGGGTCTCAGGTTAGATTCCTGGTCAAGGGCATGACCTGGGGTGCATGTGGGAGGCAATCAATCAACGTCTCTAACAAAATATCATATCTTCAGGTGAGGATAAACAACAACAAAAAATCACTTCATGTTCCAACACTAACTACCATTCTATCATTCTTAGGGCACTGACTTCTAATCTAACCAACACCGTCATCTTTTTCTCTTTCAGAAACTTCATAAAATGTAGAGTGACTCCATCACACCCCATGAAATAAAGCAGAATATTAACCTGTTTCATTCTCCCTGAGACCCAGTGACAAGAGAGATGATGAGGTTCATCCATAACCTCGTTTGTATTCTAGCATTAGCACAGTGCAGAAGTTCAGTGATTTAAAAATAAAGCATTGAGATGCCACCTCATCTTGGTCAGTGCACAACATGGCGCCTTACAACCTCCTGGTGACCCGGCTGCAGAAAGCCCTGGGTGTGCGGCAGTACCATGTGGCCTCAGTCCTGTGCCAATGGGCCAAGGTATCCATGAGCCACTTGTGCCCAATGATCACATCTATCATGATCTGCTAGAGAAGAACATCGACATTGTTCACAAACGCCAGAACTGGCCTCTGTCCCTCTCCGAGAACCTTGTGTATGGACACCTGGGTGACCCAGCCAATCAGGAGATGGAGCGGGCAAGACATACCTTCAGCTGCCGGTGGACGTGTGGCCAGGCAGGACGCCACAGCCCTGATGGCCATGCTGCAGTTCATCAGCAGTGGGCTGCCCAAGGTGGCCATACCATCCACCATCCACTGCGACCATCTGATCGAGGCCCAAGTCAGGGGTGAGAAAGACCTTCTTTGGGCCAAGGACATAAACCAGGAAGTGTATAATTTCCTGACAATTGCAGGTGCCAAGTATGGCGTGGGCTTCTGGCGGACTGGCTCTGGAATCATTCACCATATCATTCTGGAAGACTATGCATATCCTGGGGCTCTTCTGATTGGCACTGATCCCATACCCCCAGTGGCAGTGTTCTGGGGGCCATCTGCAGTGGAGTTAGGGTGCTGATGCAGTGGACGTCATGGTTGGGATTCCCTGGGAGCTAAAGTGCCTCAAGGTGTTTGGTGTGAAGCTGACTCAAATATGTGACCTTAAAGGAGGCAGGAATCCTCACAGTGAAAGGTGACATGGGCACTACTGTGGAGAACCATGAACCTGGCATGGCGACCATCTGCAAAATGGGCACAAAATCAGGGCCACACTTCAGTGTTTGCTTACAACCACAGAACGAAGACTTATCTGAACAAGACAAGCCAGACAGACATTGCCAGCCGAGCTGAGGAGTTCAAGGGTCACTGGTACCTGACCCTGACTGCCATTATGATCAAGTGATTGAAATTAACCTTAATGAGCTGAAGCCACTCATCAATGGGCCCTTCACCCCTCACCGTCTCCCTCCGTTGCATAAGTTGGCTCTGTGGCCAAGAAGGAAGGCTGGCCTGTGGACCTCAGAGTGGCTCTGATCAGCAGATCAGCAGCTGCACCAACTCCAGCCATGAGGATATGGGACATTCAGCAGCTGTGGCCAAGCAGGCGCTGGCTCATGGACTCAAGTACAAGTCCCAGTTCATCATCACACCTGGCTCTGAGCAGATCCCCGCCACCACTGAGCGGACAGCTCTGCACAGGTCCTGAGGGATGAGGGCAGCATTGTTTGGGCCAATGCCTAGTGGCCCCTGGATTGGCCAGTGGTACAGAAAGGACATCAAGAAGAGGGAGAAGAACGCAATCATCATTTATACAGAAACTTCACAGGTTGCAATGATGTGAACCCTGAGACTCATGCCTTCATCACATCCCCAGAGATTGTCACAGACCTGGTCATTGCTGGCACCCTCAACTTCAACCCAGAGACTGACTTCCTGACAGGCAAGGATGGCAAGAAGTTCAAGCTGGAGGCTCCAGATGTGGACGAGCTTCCCCACAAGAATTTCGACTTTGACCCTGGGCAGGACACATACAAGCACCCTCCCAAGGATGGCAGGGGCAGAGGGTAGATGTGAGCCCTACCAGCCAGCATCTGCAGCTCCTCAAGCATTGTAACAAATGGAATGACAAAGACCTGGAGGACCTTCAAATCCTTATCAAGGTCAAAGGGAAGTGTACCATTGACCACATCACAGCTGCTGGCCCTGCCTCAAGTTCCACGGGCACCTGGACATCTCCAACAACATGCTCATTGGTGCCATCAATATTGAAAATGGCAAGGTCAATTCTGTGTGCAGTGCCGGCATCCAGGAGATCGGTCCTGTGCCTGACATTGCCCGCTACTATAAGAAACATGGCATCGGGTGGGTGGTGATTGGAGACGAGAACTATGGCGAGGGATCAAGCCAGGAGCATGCGGCGGTGGAGCCCCAATACCTAGGAGGTTGGGCCATCATCACCAGGAGCTTTGCCAGGATCCGTGAAACCAACCTGAAGAAGCAGTGCCTGCACTGCCCCTCACCTTCGCTGACCTAGCTGACTACAAGATTCACCCCATGGACCAGCTGACCATCAGGGCCTGAAGGACTTTGCCCCTGGCAAGCCCCTGAAATGCATCATCAAGTACCCAAATGGGACCCAGGCTTCCATCCTCCTGAACCATGCCTGCAACGAGAGCTAGATCGAGTGGTTCTGTGCTGGCAGTACCCTAACAGAATGAAGGAGCTATAGCAGCAGGTTCCACCCCACCCTCAGACTCAACTCCAGTGTCACCGAGGAGTGCTGCCTGTCACCAGAAGCAGATCCGACCTGACCCACCCTGCTTCCTGCACTGAGAAGGCATGGCCAGGCCTCCTGCCCTCCCTCCCTCAGCCCATGCAGTGGCCATGGTGGGAGGATTGCTAACATGCCTTCCCGTTTTTAGTTTGGTTCAGATCCTGAGCACCTCCATGCAGCTGTATTTTTTTTTGGAAATGAACATTTAAAAAATATATTTTATTGGTTTTTTACAGAGATAAAGGGAGAGGGATAGAAAGTCAGAAACATCAATGAGAGAGAAACATCGATCAGCTGCCTCTTGCAGATCTCCTACTGGGGATGTGCCCGCAACCATGGTACATGCCCTTGACCGGAATCAAACCCGGGACCTTTCAGTTCACAGGCCGATGCTCTATCCACTGAGCCAAACCAGTTTCAGCTGTATTTATTTTTGATGACAAGACTCCTATCTAAAGTTTCTCTCCTGTCTGATCATTTCACTGGTGGCTGAAGGATTTTAAAGAACCTTTCGATCTTGCAAGGAAAATAAGAATCCATATCCAGTGATTGTTAAAAAATAAAATAAAAAAGAAAGCATTGAGGCAATAAGATATTTCTTCCTGAAATTATTGTTTTAGGTTTGCAATATTTTTTTTAAACTTCTTAGACACATCTTGAAACTTGATGGGGTCTCAATACGGTGGAACCCCACGAGTCCTAGATCCTGATGAGCACCTGCTCCTGGCACATGTAACCCCCTGCATGTGTGGACTCTGCCACCGGCCCCTGAAAAATTCGATCTGAACTGCTCGGGTCCATGCAAATGTAGATAGAAAACAGCATTTAAGAAATCCTCACCCGAGGATATGTTTTTGATTTGAGAGAGAGAGAGAAACATTGATCAGTTGTATCCTGTACCCACCATGAGCAAAGATCAAACCTGAAATTTAGGCATGTGTCCTGACTGGGAATTGAACCTGCAACATTTTGGTGTACAGGATGACACTTCAACCAACTAAGCCACCTGGCCACAGCAGTAAATAGTATTAAAAAATTTTTTTTATTGATTGCTTTTAGAGAGAGAGAAATATTTGATTTGTTGTTCCACTTATTTATGCATTCATTGGTGGAATCTTGTATGTGCCCTGAGAGGGGATTGAACTTGCAATCTTGGTGTATCTAACCAACTGAGAGGCCTGGCCAGGGCCAAAACAGTATTTTTGATTGAAGTTTGTAAATCTGTGGATTTGGAGGGCTGAATGTTTTAGGCCATCATTTATATAATCTATATAATAAAAGCATAATATGCTAACAAGACCAGATGTCCTTTGGACAAAGCCAGGGCTGGGAGGGAAGCCTGGATCCTGGGTGCCAGAGGGAAGCCACTGCCGCAGCCTGGGAATGGAAGGCCCACTCTTGCACAAATTTCATGCATTGGGCCTCTAGTCTATCTACACTAATAAAAGAAATATGCAAACTGACTGTCACTCAGTGACACCCACCAGCAAATCAGGAGTAAGTATGCAAATTAACCCAACACTCCATGCCTCTGGGCAGCACACATGCAGGTGCAAAGCAGCTGGGCAGGGTGGCGGTGGGGGTGTAGAGGGAGCTACAGGAGTGGCACTTCAGCTGGAACAAAGACTGAAGATTCCAGCTGGAGCAAGGAGCAAAGACTGAAGGCGGTGGCAAGAGCAAAGGCCTGGGTTCTAGTGCTGGAGGAAAACCGGTGCCAGCAGCCAGGGGAAGGAAAACTTATTGCATGAATCTTTATGCAACAGGCCTCTAGTCCTATATAATAAAAGGCTAATATGCAATAGACCAAATGGTGGAACAACTGGTCACTATGATGTGCACTGACCACCAGGGAGCAAACGCTCAATGCAGGAGCTGCTCCCTGGTGGTCAGTGTGCTCCCATATGGGGAGCACTGCTCAGCCAGAAGCTGGACTCACGGCTGGCAAGTGCAATGGTGGCGGCAGGAGCCTCTCCTGCCTCCACAGCAGCACTAAGGACCCCTTGGTGGATGTGCAACACTGGCTTAGGGCGCAGGCTGGGATGAGGGACCTCCCCACCCCCAGCACATGAACATTGCGCACCGGGCCTCTAGTACATAATAAAAGTCTAATATGCAAATTGAAAGTATGGTGGAATGACTGGTCACTATGACTTGCATTGACCAATAGGGCACAGATGCTCAACACAGGAACTGTCCCTTGGTGGTCAGTGCGCTCCCACAGGGGGAGCGTCACTCAGACCGAAGCCAGGTTCATGGCTGGCAAGCACAATGGCAGTGATGGCAGCACTAAGGATGTCTGAGTGATGGCTTAGGTCCGCTCCTGAGCCTCAGTGGGACATTCCCTGAGGGCTTCCTGACTGGGAGAGGGCGCAAGCCAGGCTTAGGGAGCCCCCTTTCCCCTGAGTGCACAAATTTTGTGCACCAGCCTCTAGTTTTATATAAAGGACTTGAGCATCTCTGAATATTGGTGTTGGGGTGGGGCTGGAACCAATCTCCTGTGGGTACTGAAGGATGACTGAAGTTTTGGGGGAATCAAAAGTTATATGTGGAATTTTTTACAGAACAGAGCCCCAACTCCTGTGTTGTTTGGGGTTGACCATACACTATTGAGTTCTTAATACATGGCTCAGATAAGTTTAGAGCTGAAATCATGAAATCTGTAGTCTCATTTTCTGATCCTGCTTTGCCAAGCAACCAAAACAGCATCACAGCCCGACTCTGGCCTGTTCTCCAGTAAACAGTCCATGTTGCTGAGGGACATCATGTTCTATCAGAGTGGTTCCCTGATAGTGATTTTGTAGCAATTTCAACCCTCAGCCACCAGAAAGACCTTCACAATAATTTCATCTCTAAATTTTCCTAGATCATATTTCTAAAGGAAAAAAATTTTTTATTAACCTGTATTGAAGAAATGCACACATTTCATTTATTGTCTGTTCTTATTAAACAAACCAGGCTTATTATAGAATCAATATCAACTTAACCTGCCCCTGAGAAGAGTGGAAAGGTCACTCAGAAAAATTCACTTTTCCTTCTGGAAGGGCCTGATTTTAATCACAGACACTATTAATTAGGGCTGTCATTGGGACAACTTTTTAAATTATCACAAACTCAGTTCTAGGTATGCATTTTCAACCTGCATTTTGATCAAAATTAGCCTTTTCTGCATGCGAGTCCAAGCTTTCCATTCTATCAATATTTTATATTTGAATTTCAAAGTGTATCAAAGGATACCAGGCTCTCTAATGGCTGCCTGCACGCTCTTCCATGGAAGAGCGCCGTGTGATCATTTATTTATGTCTGAGCAGGAGGCCCAGAGGAGCTGTGTCCTCCACGGATGTTCTGCCTCCACAGACTCTCTGGTAAATTCTCAGTAGTTTATGTGACATCTTTTGCTAGGCTCCTTCTAACATAATTTTTCTTTTGCTTTCAAGCAGAGTTGCACGGGCGAGGGAAGTGCCCCACCCGAGTTGCCATTTCATTATAAGACAGGTGACCAGGCTGTGGCCCCTCCAGAAAAATAGAGGGTTTTCCATTCAGACAGTACCAAGAGTCTTGAAATGGGGAAAAGCCACCTCCTGGACTCTCAGCCTAGAAATTTTATGGCATCAGCCGCTCTGCATTGGGAGGGGCCCAGGCTGGGCCCTGAAGAACAGGGGTTGGGAGCATTTCCCATGTGATGATAGAATAATAACTAACACACAGGGCTGTAAAATAGGTCGTGTCATTTATAAGGCATATTACACGTCATAATCATGTGATTACAGAAAACGCAAGGTAGTCCAATGGGAGAAAATCTTTGCCAAGTATAAGATGATTAGACGTTTAAATGATGTTTAAGTAAGTTACTGTCCCAAGTAAGGAATACACTTGGGGTGAAATGATATTTTATGTTAAAAGAAACCAGATGCCCTACTTGTCTGTATTCTGGGCTTGCACTGCTGCTCAGCCGGAGGCTCAGTTCCTCACAGGACGTGGCTGAGTGTGGTCGTGGACATGATATGGTTTCTGCAATGTCTGTGAACCTGTATAGGTCCAGTTCGGTCTGCACCTGCCTTCCTTGTGTCCTCACTGGCGTCTGATGTGTCTGCAACCCCAGCACACACTGCAGACGGTCCCCATGGAGACAGTGTCTTTTACTTGCGATTTTCACCATTAGATCCCACTTTATCCAAATCAGAGCAGAGGTGCCGATGGAACAGGTCAAGGATCTTTTCATACAAAACACCCAGGAAAGTCCGTGATATAGGGAACATCTTCAAACACCCACACAAACAATCTATCTTGCAATTCTGACATTTTTCATTAACAGTGGCCAAATGGAGAAAGGTACCAGATGAACCATGTTTCATGTATTGTTTTTTTCCCCCACGTTTCTAATGAGCATCTCACTGTCCTGGCTAATGCGAGACTATCCAAGAACAAGTGTGCATGAATGGAGAGCGTGACAGCCGAAGTTTCGAGGTATTTACCAAAATGCTAAGAAGTGTCAAACTGTCCTCAGAAAGGCGCATAGGAATGAGAACTGCTGGCGGTTGTGGGTGGCTGGTGAGTGAGACCTGGTATGTGATCTGTCTGTTCACAGAGGAGGGGGCGGCGCTGGGCAGGGGGCCCTTTACCTGGTAGGCTGCAGTGGTGTCGGGGCCCTGGTCACCTGCCAGGCCCCAGAGCTTCTCCCTGAGCCGGCGGTGAGAGTCGTGGCGCAGGCAATAGATGACCCCCGAGGCCAGCAGGACGCCCAGGATGGCCGCAATGGACAGCAGCGTGAGCACCAGGAACTTGGCCGAGTCCTCCTGCTCCGTGGGGCCAGGTGGGAGCTTGAGCTTGCTTTTCTGTGGAACAGGAGAGAAGCCTGTTAGTCCCCAAGGAAGCGGCCCCCAAGGGCAGTGCCCTCAAACAGCTGATGGTGCGGTGTGCTGGAGGGCAGTCAGAAGCGGATTTGTTCTTGGGGCCATTTTTCAGACTCAACAAAGCACAGTATTTGGTGCCTTCAGTAAATTAGGATGCCCCTTCTTTTGAACAGGTGGCTGGGGATACAGCCTCCTAGAATGCACCCCGATTGTTGGGGTGGAAGGACAATTGGGGTCACTGTCCCCTTCCCCCAGCCGGCAGCCTGCTGCCCAGGGCAGAGTGCAAGTGCGGGTCCAGTTTCCTGGGGCTGTGCTGGATGTCCAGCCCCGAGGCGCCCGGCCTGGTCCCTTCCCCCGGGGCTCGGGGCCATGGCCTGTGTGTGGGGGGCGGTTACAGTAGCTCGCCCTGGCAGACACTAGCCTGGGGTTGCTGGTGCTGGCCCTGAACAGGGACACACCCTGAGGCTCCTGGCAGGTCAGGGGTGAGGACTGGGGACAGGGCTTGGGTGGGAGCCGAAGGCCATCCAGCTCTCACTGTTTTTTGTTTTTTTTTTGGGGGGGGGGGTCCTTTCCGTATATTCCACTGGTCTCCACAAAGACCGGCCTGGCGCTCCTCAACAGCTGCGCCCGGAGGCGCCACAGGAAGGCAGAGGGGAAGCCCGCACCCCTCCCCGGAGCTGCAGGTGCCAGTCGACCACCCTCACTCCTTGGGACCACAAGCATCCCCCCGGGAGCAGCGCCTCCTCTGGGCTCCGGCTCCCACGCGGGCCTCCAAGTCAGGCCGGTCCATCCGGTAACCCGTGCCCACTCGGCTAGGGAGGCCGCTCCTTCGTTAGCCTCCCCGGCCTCCGAGCAGGACGAGTCAATGAAAACGCGGTTAAACGAGAAGAGACTCGGGATTCTCTTGCTTAGAAGTGGCGGAGGAGGACCGGCGGGAGGGGCAGCCGCCTCTGGAGAAGGGAGCGGGGAGGAGACCCTTCCCCATCCCTGCGCCAGCCGCGGCCAAGAATAAGTCATTGGGCTCACCCCAAAGGCTCCCTGCTCTCCTCCCACTTCCCGCAGACGCCCCCACTCCTCGAGGGGCGCAGCCAGCACGGCAAGGGGCGGGTATCCGATGCCGGGAGGCGGCTCTGAGGGTCGTGGCCCGTGGAGGGGGGTGTTACAGGAGCTCCCTCCCCCTGGCCGCCGATAGCGCTCCGGGGCTCCGGCCGGGGTTGCCGGTACCGGCCCGGGACTGGGACGCGTCCGGAGGTTCCGGGCAGATCAGGGGTGAGGACCGGGGACCGGGGGCCGGGGACCAGGGGCTTGGGCAGACAGAGCCGAATCGCAACAAAGTAGACGTGTGGCCGGCGAGGGGGAGCCGTGGTCTCCGCGGTTGCATCTGGGGTCCCGCCCTGGCGTCGGAGGCCTCGCGCACCGAGCCGCTGGCTGCGCCTGGAACCAGGACTCCCCGAACCTTGCCGCCCTGCGACGCCAGGTGCCCAGGCGCGCGATGAGGTGACAGGGACAGCGGCGTCAGGTGTGGGCAGGTGACTCGCTGTGCACACTGCCCACGCGGGGACCGAGGCGGGAGCCTGGCCGGGTTGCAGGGCGGTGGGCTCCCCGTGTGAGTGCACAGGTGCTGTCCCTCTGTCGCTCGGCCCCGGTGAGCCGCCATGTGCGCGGGAACCGCCGGCGGGCGCCCAGGTCCTCGCGGCGGGTCCTGGTCGTGGGAAGCCCCCGTCACCGAGGCCGCGCTGAGCGGGGCGAGCGGAGAGCTTACTGGGCCAGCCGCCGCCCCTCAGGAGCGCCTGGAATTTACTCAGAGGTCAAGGAAAAGTATCCACAAGAGCTACTGCTCCAGAGCCCGCGCTCCCGCGCCCTCCTGCCCCCCTCCCCGCTCCCCGAGGTCCGGCCCTGAAGCCAACATGCGAGGCTTGGAGGAGAAGGGAGGGCGGGGGAGGGGTGGCTAGGCTGGAGACTTCTGACATAGGGTCTCCGGTGGGGCCAGTGGGTGACAGTGGGCGCTGCTGGTGAGGGACAGCAGGGGCCTGCAGGTCCCACCTGTCTGACCTGAGTGGTAGGACCCCGGCCTGGCTGGGAAACTTCTGTTGCCCTGGATGGTCTGCGGACAACTCAAGGGGAGCCCAAACAGTTACCCTGGATTCCCCCAATAGTTCCAACGTCCTACCAAGTGTGCCGGGGTCAGGAGGGGAGTACTGTTGGCTGCAGTCAGGTCTTAAGAACCCCAGAAGGAACAAAAATTTACAGAAATCCCTTTTTTAATTAAAGAGTGTGAATGCCTCCTTGGCATAGTGATTGAGTTTCAATAACTTTACGATTATTTCTTACTTTTCATGGAGTTAAAAAGACACTTTAAACTCCTACTAACCAGGAGCTTGAGGAGAAAAATGAGTCTGCTAATAGTGTCACCGAGATTGAGCCACACTCCTGTCAGGTGTGATATGGGGCGCAACCCCCACACGGGCCCTGTTCCCCAAGGCTGAGCTACTTGAAAGCAGGTGCTCCCTGCAATCTCGCCCTATGCTGAGCCCTGCAGAGTGCCCACAACTAATTAGAGGCATCTTGCCAGTCTTGACTTGAAATTGAAAGAAAATAATATTTAAATATTTATGACTTTGACATTTATGGTCGGGCGTCTTTTAAAAGCGGGGCGGCTCCTGTACAGAGGCAGCTGGCTTCACTGGGAGTTTGGAGCAGGGTCAGGAGGAAGGAGCAAGACCGAGGACAAAGGCACAGCCCACAGGGAGCTCGGGCCTGGGCCCGTGGGCATAGGAGACAGGAAGACAGGCACTGATGCTAATTTTCAGGTGGAAGAAAAGTATAGCATCTAAAAGAATCAGGAATAATTAAGTCAACTTTACCTCAGAGGCACAATCTGCTTACTTCTCCCACTTGACCATCTCCCCCGGCAGCTCCTTGAATTTACAGTATAAAGTACTGCAAAAGCTGTGATTCAAATAGATGTGACCATTCGAGCAGTTGCTCTTAAATCTACAGATATTGTCCTGACCTACTTAAACTATTTTGATTTGTTCTCAGAAGCAAAGGTACACGAGCTTCCCTCACATAATCTTCTGAGCAATTTATGGCAAAATATCTTCAAAAAATAGTTTTAGCTGCCTGTGTGGTAAGTTTAAAAGAAAAAAAGCAGGACAAAAAAAAAAACATTCTATATCCAAATTTGGCTATGAGAACTGAGGGAGCCACATAAATAAGAAACTTTATTGTAACAAATATTTGTAGACAGGTAGCAAAATGTAGCATTTCCCCGAGATAGTGGTCCAGCTAACAAGAGCAGTTTATATCTAAGTAACTGACTTCAGTTCTGAAACACACTTGTATAAAAACATGTGGACACAGGCATTCAGTTTCATTAACATTAAACTTCTAATATCATAGAATCTTCCTTTTGCTTCATTTCTAAGGAATCTGCTTTGCAAACCCAGCCTTAGCACTCTCACTTTTCAACAACTAGAAGCCCATTGCCCTTGAAAAATTTAGAAAGTGGTTTTAGATGCTGCTCCCGAGTTGCTCTAACAAACCTGTTTTTGGTTTCCCAGATCAATCGTCTTAGAATTACTTGGGAATTTCATGCTAAATTTACAAAAACACATTTACTAAAATATAGTAACTATTACTTTAAAGCTAATAAAAATTTTAAAGTTATCAACCCCTAGGGATGACCAACTTAAAAATATGGGAGGGGGTTGTCTTAAAATATTTAAAAGTATTTTTTAAAGCTGTTAACTGAACTATTTTTAATTTGGAATTTGCCACAGAATTCTAATAAATGAGAGAAGCCAGGCAGAAATAATCATGTATTAATTCTCCGCATTACAGAATCTTTCCAGAAGCTATTATCAGCAAGAGGCACTGCGGCTGGAGTGGGGTGGGAGGACCCTTTGTGCAACTGAAAGCTATTGTTCCCGGCGGATGAAATTGTACTTGCTAATCTGCCATTCAAGTATCAAAAAGAAAAAGCCTATCTGGGCCAAAGAAAAGACTCCACGGAATCATTATTTTTACAAACAAACTTTAATGAAATAGGTGGGATGCACTGTTTAACAGGCTATTACTGAGGCTGTTCCCCAGGCAGGGGCAGAGGCAGATGCATAAAGGTAAATATGCAAAAGATAATGTCTACTTGCCTCTTCCAGTGGCCCCACAGCATCAGCGCTGGGAAGCACCCCGCTTTGGGACATCAGGGGAGATGTAAGGGGTTTACGTTAGAAGGGGAAACTCCCTCGTGTGAACTGGTTTTTGGTGGAGCTGAATAAAAATCAAATGGGCTCAGGGAGACTCGAGGCGACCAGCTGAGAAGAGCCCTAAGTGGAAGGGCCCCAGAGAAGACCCGCCGGCTCCCCGCTGCGTCTGGGCTCCCAGGCCTGCGCGAGCTCCTAGGCGCCTCCCAGCACCTCTGGTCTCAGAGGAGTCTTCTCTAAGCCACCAAAGCTGCCCAGGTTTGGAGTTCTCTATTCGGTTTTGCCGAGGCCACCACGGGTCCTAAAGACCCGCCTGCCTGCGCCCCCGCAGGGCGCCGCTGGGACTCCCCCAGACCCCGCCAGGGCCGGCTCCCTCGCCTCCCAGTCCCGCCCAGCACTTACTCAGGGTCCCACAGAGGTCTGTGGGGCAGACCGCGGCGCTGGCACAAAGGGGCGAAGGTGCTGGGAACGGGCTATTCTTGGCAGCGTGGGTTCCGAGGCCCCAGCTCCCTCCCCGCGGGACAAATCCCCAACCGGGCCTCCCCGCCACGAAGCAGCCGGCTCAGGGCGCGGGTCCACTACCCTAACACGCCCGGTTCCCCCCAGGACGCCCGCAGCTGCACACTCAAAAGCCTGGCTCCTCGTGCCCTTCCCCAACGGGGCCACCCTTCCCCCTAGCCGAGCGGTACGCCCAGCCGGGTAGGGGCAAGTCCTGTGAGCGGATGGAGCTCTGGTTGCAGTCCCGTCACCTTCCAGCTCAAGTCTAAATTCAGGGAAGGCTGGCTCGGCGAAGGCCGGTGGGCAGCTCTACCCTTGACCCCAGGCGGGAGGAGGCTCCCCAGCGAGTAGGGACCGCTGTCCGAGGACTTAGCGACGGGAACGCGAGTGGGAGGACCAAGGGGCAGCGGCTGGAGCGAGGCCCGGGAGAGGGCGGGAGTCCTCGCTCTGCGCTGGCGGGGGTGAGTGGGCACGGCGACTGTGACAGCGGCCTCCCCGCAGCGACCGGCGGAGGTCGTCAGCTCAGCGCTCCGAGGACTGAAAAGGGCGGGAGACTCTCTAATAGCCGATTCTGCCCAGGATTCCGCCGGATGTTGGGTCCTCGGGACCAGGCTCGCTACCTGGGCGCGGGCCACAGCCAGAGCCAGCCAGAGCCGCCCAGGGCCGCGGGAAGGACGCGGTCCCTCCTTCAAACAGCTCAGCTCCAGGCGGAAGTTTCTCTTTCTAGCGCGGTCCTCACCTGGTTCTGTTTGGGGGAGGGGAGGAGAAGGGAGGGGAGAGCCCTCCCTGGCATCTCTCCCGCAGCGGGGGGCTCGGCGGCAAGCTCACTCTCCCACTCCGAAGCCCCTAGAGCTCTTCCTGCGCGGCCGCCCCATGCCCTCCAACTGGAACCCCCCCGCCCAGCTGAGTCAGGGGCAAAGAGCACCCCAAAATGGTCTGGGGGCAATGCCTGCAGGAGGCTCCTCTCCATCCTGGCTGCTCACCCTGTCCTCGCCCTCCCCCCAATTTCCTCATCACCGCCCCCCCTCCCCCGGCCTGAGGTGCCCCAGGGGCTGAGGAAAGAAGTCGGGGAGGGGGGGCATCGTCCTCAACCTAATCCGGCTGTCTTAGGGGGCGCTGGGGCTCGGGCAGCTCTCACCCCTCTCAACCTTTGCGCCCAATAAGAGCTGCCACCCACGGAACCGCCATCCAGACCCACAGTGGAATGACCTCCGACGAAGACCTCTCTCCCCTGCCAGCCGGAGCCACTGACAGGCAACCTGCTGCTAGTGGAAGTCAGCCCTGAACTGGGCTCTGACGTCCATGGGCACCCTCTGCCTTTCCAGGCTCCCCTTCTTCGCCCAGCCGCCTGAGCCCGCGATACCCTCGGTGGGTCCCTCCTTCCCGCTACCACCCAGCCCTTCTCTTGTCTCTCTACAGGCCACTGCGCCCCGAGCCCGGGCTGGGCGCTCCTGGTTACCTGCAGCGGGGCCGGTGTCTGGCGCCCAAGCCGGAGGAGGGTGGGGTGAGCTTCGGGCCGAGCGGCCTCGGGGGCGCGGTGGCCGCGGGAGGCGGCAGTGCCATCGCCAAGGCCAGCTCAGCCCCAGCGCTGGCGCTAGAGGTGCGCGAGCCGTCCGGCCTCCGACCACAAACTTCTCGGGAGGCCGGCGAGACAAAGGTGCCGCGCGAGGCTCCGGCAGCGGCGGGGGCGGCGGCTCCGAGCCCGCGGGCGCCGGCCGCTCCGCACGCCTGGTAGCTCGGTGCGCTCCGCCCAGGCCTGGCCGCGGGGTGCGGAGCGGGGCCGGGGGCGCGGAAAGGACCGACGCAGGTCTGGGCGCGGGGCAGTCCCCGCAGGGCCACAGGCCGCCCGCAGCTCCCTCCCGCACGGCCGCCGCCGCGCCCCGCCTTATATCCCGCTCGGCGCGCACCCGGCCGACGGCGGCGCGGCTCGCGGCCCAGCCACCGGTTGCTATAGAGATGCCCCCCTCCCACACGTGTTGCTGACAGCAATTGGCTAAGGGGCCGTGGCTCTCGGTACACCCTCTCCCGCCCGAGACTATGAATGGACATGGGCCGTGTCAGTCATTTGTACAGCTCGCTGTGGGGCCTTCGCCTTTTCTTTCTTTCCATCCTTTCTCCCTTCCGTCCTTCCACTCGCACTTCATTCTGGGCAAGTTCAGGGTGGCGCCAAGGGAAGAGGGGCCTGGGCGAAAGGCCTCACCCCAGCGCCTAGTTGTGACCCCCGCTGCGGGAGGGTTGGGGCGTCGTAACCCTTTGCCTGAGAAGAGCCCGCCACAAACCTCGTCTTCGAGTTGGGTTTCCCACTTGGCCGCGGCGGCCCTTTGCTCCCCAATGGCAGCAGAAGCAGCCAGGACGAAGCTCGTACACGCCCCCTGTGTTCCCCGACCCGCCATGAATCCACTCAAGTTTTGAAGCCTCACTTGCGCGCACAAAGCGCCTGCGGTCGCGGGAACTACTGAGGACCTCGCCACCATTCGGTCCAGGCGAACTGCGGCGCACAGCCTCAAACGCCGGGCAGAGGCGACGTTGAAAACTGAGGATGGAGCTGTGTCCTAGCATCCTCGGGTCGCTGGCCCCGCGGGCGGAGGAACAGAATGGGGGGGGGGGGGAGGACAGAATAGAGGAACAGAATGGAGGTTCGTCTTCGAAGCTCCCCGAGCTCCCTGCGCCCCGCGCGGGCAGACCCGGAGTCTGGGGACGGCCTGGCCGGTCGACCCGTGATTGGTGTCCTGTTGGCCCTGAGGTCGCGCTCCCGCTCCCCCGTCTTTCCCCCAACACTCTCCCTCCCCAAACCCTAGAGCGGTTTCAGCCGCAGGTTCTGGCACAGTTTCGGGCACCCCTGGTGGGCGGCACCCCCGCGGAGCAGCGGAGAGTGGAGAGCTGAACCCAACATCTGTGCGCACAATGCGCCCTGCGCGGCCCACAGCTGCCGGAACAAGGGGAAGAGAGAAAGGCGTGGGGCCTTGTCACAAGCAGATGACAGTCTGCAGAGGGCTCTTTAGTTTCTCCTTTTCTGGAAACCCTGGCGCCCTCCTCCCAGCCCCCCTTCCCACCGTCTCCCCATTGTTCCTGCGCTCGGGACAGCTGGAGGCAATGGCCCCTCCTAACCTGTCGCCCCTCGTGCCCCACCCCCGGCGGTCGCGGCTGCTCCCCCCCCCCCCTCCCCGGCAAACCCAAGTCCCACCCCCACGCCCCCGCCAGCCGGACTGGGCGGAGCTTGCACCACTCCCCTCCCTCCTCCCTTCCACTCGCCGCTGCCCAGGACCTGCCGCAGAGTCTCTCCTGGAAGCCTAGGCCCCGAAACTCCGGTTCGGGTTGCGGTGGGGGTGGGGGTGGGGCAGGTCTCCCACGGAGGCGTGTGAGTGAGGACAGGTTCCTCGCCAAGACCTAGGCCGAGGTCCACTTCGAGTTGGTATGGACGGATCAGACTCCCAGCCTAGCTCCTGGACCTGGTGGGCCCGAGCTCGCGGGGCAGGTGGCTTGCTGGTTGCTTTGCTCGGCTTTGAGGAGCGCGAGGGGGAAAGTATCCAGGAAGGTCCAAGTGGGGGACTGCGGCATCCTTGGGGTCCTCACCCTAGAGCACCTGCCGCCACACCCAGGAGGTGGGAGAAGGGAAGGCCCCGGCTCTCTGGGCCCTACACCAAGACAGGGCCTGTCGATCCTGCAAACCTGCTTGGTCTCCCCTCTTCCCCACGGCCTGGGCCTTCTCAGAGGGTCCCAGATTCCCACCAGAGGAATTCCCACCAGATTCTCAGCGTGTGCTCACGCCAGCGCTGGCTCCGGACCATCCTCTGAGGGACCTTCCCGGGCAAAGACTCGAGTGGCATGGTTCCTGCCCCTCCCCGCCGCCCTCCTCGCCCTGGAGCGCCCTGGGTGGGGAAGGAGGAGAGGGGGAGTGGCGCGAAGGCAGGGAGTGTAGAGGGGGAGGGAGGAGGCACTGAGGGAGGGAGACCGCCCTCAGCTTCGTTGGTAACCGGCCTCTCCTTAGCAACGGCCTGCGCCAGTGCTCCCTCATGTGTGCGTGTGTGTGCGTGTGCGTGTGTGTGTGCGCGGGCGCGCTAGTGTAGTGCCTGGCTCGACAGCTGTGGGTGGGTCCTGTGCTCCCATCCTTGGTGGGGTCACAAAACTCAGGAGGAAGGGAAGTTCCTGCTAAGACAGGAGGGCCGACCTCTGAGAAGCTGGGGACTGCCTTAGGTTTGGGGATACCCGGCTGGACACAAGATGGGAGTGGGGGTGGGGGACAGCCCTGGCCCTGCGCTTGGCCATGGAAGCACCAGGCGACTTGCTGTGGGCCCACCTGCAGGGTCACGGGGATCTGGTGGTGGAGAGGCGGCCGCAGCCTTGCCTCCATCTCAAGTCCTCTGCTTCGCCCCTTCTAGGCAAATGTGGGGGTCGGGACAGGGGCAGGCAGGTCAGGCTTCAGTTCTCTTGGGGTGCAGGGGGCCAGCGCTGCTGAACTCACATCTACTTTGGGAAGTGCCCTGCCTGGCTCTCTCCTGTAGAAGGAAACCAGGCCAAGCACCTTACCGTGTAGCTAGTGCCTGGGAGCCTGCAGGTGGCAGGGCCAGACCCCAAGATACCACCACTGCCACCCTCCCTGCTGGCATGCCCACCATGTGTGTGACCCCCTCTTTCTTACCTCCACCACTAGGAGCCACTGCCAGGTGGACATATGGGCAAGGACAGGCCCCAGAGGTGCCCAGGTTGCCTGTGGCTGTCTGCTTGGCCAGCCTCTCAGACACCAAGGCAGTGTGGACCCCACATGGCCACCCTGACTCTACGACAGACTGAGGAGGACCTGGCCCTTGCCCAGGGGTCCTAGGGAGACCCAGAGAAAGCTGGGCACCAGACCGGGCATGTAGCCCCAGGCTGGGCAGACTGTTCTGCTTTCCTTACAGACATGACTTGAAAATAAGCAAATAAATACAAAGGTGACTTTTGTTTAGCTAATTTCTCAGCTGCCAGAGGCTTTCTCATTCCCAGCACCAGAGCCCACATCCCTGACCAACTCCGAACCAGAGGCCTTGCTGCCTCGTAGTGTTTGCAGGAAGGATGGAGAGGGAGGGGACACCATCCAAGTTTGTTTGGTCACTTTAAACAGCTCTTTGGTGTGGGCCTCTTTGTAAGGAAAGGCCATCTTGCCAGGAGCCTGGGGCAGCGCATGTGTATTCTCTGTGGGGTGTCTTTCCTGCTCCCTCCCTCCTTCCCTTCTGTTCTGCCCACCTCCGCCTGGCTGTTTGACCCACGCTTTCCCATAGGATTGCCAAGGAGCCATTCAAATATCATATTTGTAGGTGCTAATCCATTTAACCTACGGTTGCAGACACCAGATTTGCATTCTATTTCCCTTTATTTTTTAAAAATATGTTTTTATCGATTAGAGCAAGAGGCAAGGAGAGGAAGAGAGAGACATCGACTAGTTGCCTCTCTGACCAGAATGGAACGGACCTGGTGGCCTTTCAGTGCCCAGGCTACGCTCAGCCAGTGGTGCCACACTGGCCAGCCCACTTTCCTTTAACACCAGAGGCCCAGTGCAGGAATGTGTGATAGGCGGGGCCTCTCTGGGTGAGCCTTGCGTCTGGGCCCCTCCCAAGGGATGAGGCTGAAACTGGCTGTCTGCCATCCCGTAAGGGGTCCCGGACTGCGAGAGGGCACAGGCCAGGCCAAGGAATCCTGCAGTTGCACAATCAGGCCAAGGAGGGACTCAGGAGGTTGGCCAGCTGGGGAGGGACCGAGGGAGGCTACAGGACGTGTCCGACCCGTCTCACTTAGTCCCAATCGGCTGGGCCCCAGCAGTAAGCTAACCTACCAGTTGGAGCGTCTGCCCCTGGTGGTCAGTGCACATCATAGTGAGTGGTTGAGCGGCCTTAGCATATCATTAACATATTAGGCCTTCATTGGTTGAATAGTCGACCAGTCACCAGATGACCCGGACACTTAGCATATTAGGCTCTTATTATATAAGATAGGACTCTTATTTCCAGGGCAGGAAAGAATGTTCTGTATCTTTTCATTCTTGAAAATACTTCAGAAAAGCATTGTTACAACAATGTAAAGCTAGCTTCAGCTAAATATCTTAAAGAATGATGTTAGGAGACCCTGTCATGAGCTCTTAGGCTTAACTTAATAATAAATTTACGTTTGTGATTTCAATGACATTTTCAGAGGAAACTTGTAAACACAACCCAAACCGATTTGAGTTGCATGTGGCTAGAGATCATTCCATGTGGTAAATGAGAATACTATTCACATAGAAGTTAGGATTGTTTGGCTACTGAATAAGGACGTAGCATATGTAAAATTCACTAAGACCTATGAAATGTCTAAACAATATATACTGTTTAAGATTATTTGTTGATTCTGCTAATACTTCTTTAAGAGTGCAGGTCACATTTGTTTTGTGTAAAACTTAAGCATCCCATTTTCAATTTAAGGAACACCAAACCATTATATATCACATATTCAAGTGTTTAGAATACATTTCCAATGTACTAAGTTCTCAAAAAAATATATTTTTAAAAATCTTCACCAGAGGATACTTTTTCCATTGATTTTTAGAGAGAGTGGATGGGAAGGAGGATAGGAGGAAGAAGAGAGAGAGAGAGAGAGAGAGAGAGAGAGAGAGAGAGAGAGATGATCAATGTGAGAGACTGGGGCTAGGATTGAACCTGTAACCCAGGTCCATGCCCTTAACCAGGAATCAAACCCATGACCCTTCAGTGCTCTGGCCCATGTGCTTACTACTGAGCAACACTGCACAGGGCAAGGAAAATGTATTTTTTTCTTTTTTTAAAATCTTTATTGTTCAGTTTATTAATTACGTTGTTTCCCCTTTTTTATCCCCCTATATTGCCCCTCCACCCTGTACCTAACCCACCCTCCACCCTCCCCTCCCCCTCCCCACTGTCCTCTCCCATTGTTGCAAGATTTTTGTCCAGTCTCTTGCGGTACTTCCCACACCCCTTTTCTCCCTAAGAATTGTCAGTCCATTCCCTCTCTATGTCCATGTTTCTGTTATATTTACCAGTTTATTCTGTTCATCAGCCTATGAATTCACTTGATTTTTATGTTCATTTGTTGATAGATGTGTATTTGTTGTTCATAATTTATATTTTTACCTTTTTCTTCTTCCTCTTCTTAAGGAATATCTTTCAGCATTTCATATAGTATTGGTTTGGTGGTGATGAACTCCTTTAGCTTTTTCTTATCTGCGAAGCACTTTATCTGACCTTCAATTCTGAATGATAGCTTTGCTGGATAGAGTAATCTTGGTTGTAGATTCTTGATATTCATTTTTTGGAATATTTCTTGCCACTCCCGTCTGGCCTGCATCGTTTCTGTTGAGAAATCCGCTGACAATCGTATGGGTGCTCCCCTGTAGGTAACCAACTGTTTTTCTCTTGCTGCTGTTAATATTCTCTCTTTATCTTTTGCTCTTGGCATTTTAATTATGATATGCCTTGGTGTGGTCCTCTTTAGATTTCTATATTTTGGGGTTCTGTGTACTTCTTGGGCTTTTAAGTCAGTTTCTTTCACCAGGTGGGGGAAGTTTTCAGTCACTATTTCTTCAAGTAGGTTTTCATTAACTTGCTCTCTCTTTTTCTGGCACCCCAATAATTCAGATGTTGGCATGCTTGAGGTTGTCCCAGAGGCCCCTTACACTATCTTCAATTTTCTGAATTCTTTTTGTTTCTTGTTTTTCCGGCTGAGTGGATTTTGCTTCTTTGTATTTCAAATCTTTGACTTGGTTCTTGTGGCCCTCTGGACTGCTTTTAGGACTTTGTGTAATATTTTTTATTTCAGTCTGTGTATGCTTGATTTCTAGTTGGTCCTTTTTCATATCCGTGAAGGTCTCATTCATATCCTCGTAGGTCTTGTTCATTTCCTTGAGGGTCTCATTCATTTCCTTGTAAGTCTCATTCATTTCCTGGTTGGTCTTGTTTATTTCCTCGTAATTCTCATTAAGTTCATCGGCCTTTTCTAGGAGCCCCTTGAAAAGCCTTATAACCATGGTTTTGAACTCTATGTCTGTCGTCTTTTCTCCTCCATTTCTTTCACCCCTGATTTCTTTCCATATCTCTGCATGGTGGCTGGTTTATGTGGTAGATATCCTCTAAGGGTCAGTGGCACAGCCTCCCCAGTTATTTGAGATGGGTACTCTTACTGCAATCCTTTATGGGTTGTACAGTATTTTTGAGTTTAAATCCAGCTTGTTGTTGTTAGCCCTAGGAGCGTTTGACCTCCAGGCCAATTGGCTGTGAAGGGAGACTGTGTTCAGGTTGGATGGGCGGAGTCTCTGAGCTGTGCAGGCAGCCTCAGTGTCAGCTATGTCTTATGCGGCGCTTGCACGCGGGTCTCTGTTGGATGGGGATGGCTGCAGACACCTCCAAGAGAAAGCCGCTAGTCTCTTCCCCTTGCCAGACAACTCTGCTTCTCCCCAAATGTGTCCGCACCCCCAAAGTCTAGCCCAGGGTTGTAAAATAAATGGTTTCCGGGACCAGGAGGCAAGTTTCCAGGGGGCAAGTTGCAGGTTTGTGGGACCCTTGAGCCCAAACTTCTTTTTTCTGCCTCCGGGTTTCTCGCAGACTAGCAGCCTCTGCCGCGCCCCGCTTCCAGGGTGCATCCCCCGGACCTTGGACCTCACCTGGCACTGGGGAATCTGTGCAGTGGGACGTCTCCATGTACCCCAGATCTTGGACCTTGCCTGGTGCTGTGGAATCCATGTAGTGGGATGTCTCTGCCCTCCCCGTCGGCGAAATCCAGCCGGGGTTGCTGCTCCAGCCCCAGCCCGCGCATGCGACCAGGACGGTTCCTAACCTGTTTCCGTCTTCAAGGCTGTGCTCCCGCCGCTCCTCTGAGTCTCAGTGATTCACCTTTACTCTTATTTGTGGAGTTTTCACTCAGCCAGCTTTCTGGCGATTCTGGGTGATGTTTGTTTTGTTGTTAGGTTGTAGTTCTTAAATCGTGCGGGGCAGAACAATAGGTGTTTACCTATGCCGCCATCTTAGTTCCTTCCCAGGAAAATGTATTTTTAAGTAAAGTAGAGAAGACTGTCATAGAACACATGATTATTTTAAAGCAAAAGATTATTTTAGAGAATTTAAGTGACATCCTAAGAGAAAATGATAAAAATAGTTTGTAGATGCTTGATTTCAGAAAATTTGAACCAACTCTGTTTTAAAAATAAAACAATAACTCAATGGAATATAAATAGTATTGAAAATAGTTTTGATTAAATATAATTTTGATTATTAAACCCATTAGATTATTTTAAGTTATAAACATGGAATTTGAACGGTGTTGGTAAGTGTTTACTGTATTTCATACATTTTTAGTATTAAGAAAAATAACATTTATAACAACAGTGAATTTTGAAAAGCACAATGTTTTCATTGGTCAGTTTTCAAGTGCAACACTACGATGGGCACCAAGATAATTTAAAAAAGAGGATAATGTTCAGATCAGTTTAGATACCTCTAACTTGAAAGCCATCAATTGTCGATAAATAGCTACCTTTTCAAGGACACTGTCTGGGCGAGTGGGGCCCTTATTCTTCATCATGGGGCCTGCATTTTATTTTTCTACGAGAGGCTTGGTTCATGAAATTCGTGCACTCAAGGAGGGGGTGTCAGCCCGGCCTGCACCCTCTCGAAATCCAGGAGCCCACAGGGGATATTGGACTGCTCATTTAGGCCTGCTCCCCCAGGGCAGTCAGAAATCCTTAGTGCTTCCTCAAAGGTGGGATAGGCTCCTACCAATACTGCTGTGTTCAACAGTTGAGAGCCCAGCTCAGGGCTTCTGGCTGAGCAGTGCTCCCTCTGTGGGGGCACACTGACCACCAGGGGTTAGCTCTTTTGTTGAGTGTCTGCCTCCTGGTGGTCAGTGCATGTCATAGTGACTGGTCGTTCTGCTGTTTGGTCAATTTAAATATTAGCCTTTTATTATATAGGACTAGAGGCCCTGTGCACAAAATTCGTTAATGGGGGGTGGATTAGAGGGGGGAGTGTCCCTCAGCCCAGCCTGCACCCTCTCCAATCTGGGATCCCTCGAGGGATATCTGACTGCAGTCAGACATCCTTCTCACAATCCAGGAATGCTGGCTCCAAACTGCTCGCCTGCCTGCCTCCCTGATTGCCCCTAACCACTTCTGCCTGCCAGCCTGATAACCCGCTAACCATTACCTCGCCGGCCTAATTGATGTCTAACTGCTCCCCTGCCAGCCTGTTTGCTCCCAACTCCCCTCCTCTGCCAGCCTGGTCACCCCTAACTGCCCTCCCCTCCAGGCTTGATTGCCCCCAACTGCCCTCCTTGGCAGGCCTGGTCCCTCCCAACCATCCTCCTCTACTGGCCTGATGGCCCACAACTGCCCTCCCTTAGAGGCCTGGAACCTCCCAACTGTCCTCCCCTGCTGGCCATCTTGTGGTGGCCATCTTGTGGTCCTCATGGAGGCAGGATCTTTGACCACATGGGGGTCAATCTGCATATTATTCTTTTATTAAATAGTATAAAGGCCTGGTGCAGGGGTGGGGGCTGACTGGTTTGCCCTGAAGGGTGCCCTGGAGCAGGGTGGGGATTCCCTTGGGGTGTGGGGTGGCCTGGGCAAGGGGCTTGTGGTGGTTTGCAGGCCAGCCGCGCCCCTCCTCCCCTAGCAACCCAAGCTGAGGCCCTGGGATCTGGACTAATTTATGTTCTACAATTGAAACTTTGTAGCCTATAGCAGAGCCAAGCTTTCAGCTCACTCTGTGGAGACAGCCATTTCTGTTTAAAATTTTGTAGCCTGGAGTGGAGGCCTAGGTGCTAGGGCTGCTGAAGCTTGGCTTCCTCCATCGCCCTGGCAACCCTAGTCTCTGCTCTCTCCAGCTCCGTGGCAGCTGTCATTTCTGTTGGGATTATGTATCTTCTATAATTGAAACTTTGTAGCATCGAGTGGAGGCCTAGGCCAGCAAGGGCAGGTGGAAAGCTTGGCTTCCTCCATTGCCAGGGAAACCCAAGCCTCACTCCTGTTCTCAGTGGCTGCAGCCATTTTGGTTGGGGTTTATTTGCATAATTTGTTCCTGATTGGCTGATGGGCATGGCTGTGGGTGTGGCTTGATCATAGATATGGCCAATTTGCATATTACTCTTTTATTAGATAGGATATGTTGTTCATTCTCACCAGATGGTATTTTTTTCCATTGAGTTTTAGAGAGATTGGAAAGGAGGAAGTGCGGGGTGGGAGGGGAGGAGGAGAGAAGCACTAAACATGAGACACAGCCATTGGTTGCCTCCTTCAGGAGCACGGACTGAGGCTGAGGATCGAACCTGCACCTCATCTGTGTATAGGCTGGCACTTTAACCACTGTGCAACCAGCGAGGGACCTGCCCTTCAGTAGGCCCCTCAGCACACTCTGTGGATACCACAGGGAAGGCATGTTCCGGTCTGAGGACATTTGCCAGGATAAGGTTTTGCTGTATTTCTCCTGATACCAAATTTAAGTTGCTGCTATTAAATCGTTGCCCTCACTTTAAACTGGAGAGGAATTGAGAAAAGACAAAATTATTGGTTCAAATATTTTACTTTATTTCATGAAAAATGTGAGCTCTCTCCTTGAAATAAACAAACAAAAGCCAGCATTTTGTTTTGGGAAAAAAATTACCAACATAACCCAGATGTTGTTATTATTTCTCATATTGGCTCATAGTCTCTGAAATAGGATTCTATGATGAAACAGAGTTGATACCTCTTCTAATGGCTTAATGTGATCACATAAAACCATCTGGTTAACAACAAAAGATGTATTTCAGCAAGAATTGATGTTTGAAAGACCCAGGATAGACATGGAGAGAATTCTAGGCCTCCCCACCCTTTCAATTACAATTCCTATAACGATGGGGCCCAAACCTGGTTTTCACTGTTGTTGCCTGTTCATTCGGAAAACCTGCTGTCTGGCTGCGGCCTCCCATGTTGAGTGCTGACTGTGATCTAGGTCCCAGAGTCCAGAAGACATGTTTCATCCAACCTGCCTCTTTGTGAAGCTCCGACCTGTTATTATTTACCAAGCAATGCTGCAGTGCGCATGTTTAGAAGCTGACATCCAGCACTGTCGCCATTGTCTGCTCCTGGTGAGGTTTCACTCTCCACAAAGCTGAGCTCAGCTTCCTTAGTGTGATGTCTGTATGAGACGCTCATCCACAGGTGAGCATGGATCTGACTTTTCTAGGAAATGGCCTCAGTGCCCTTGTATCCAGCAGAGAGGGAGCAGATGCCGCTGTGAGGAGCCAGGCTTCTCTCTGGCTCCAGTTAAAAGCTCCTGCCCATATTTTGTCAGTCACATGCTACAGGCCCATTATCTTTGTTTGGAAACAGTGTCCCCACTAACATTGCTTTGGAATTAAAACTAGAACAACAATGAAAGTGTTTCTTTTTTAAAAAATTTAATAAATATTTATTGTTCAGAATATTACAATGCTCCTCTTCCCCACCCTCATAGCTCCCCTCCACCCAGTACCCACCCCACTCTCTGCCCTTACCTCACCCCCACTGTCCTCATTCACAGGTGTACGATTTTTTGTCCAGTCTCTTCCTGAACCTCCCTCATCCCTCCCCCCCCAAGAATTGTCAGTCCATTCCCTTTCTATGCCCCTGATTCTATTATATTCACCAGATTTTTAATTCACTTGATTTTTAGATTCACTTGTTGATAGATGTGTATTTGCTGTTCATAATTTTTATTTTTACCTTTTCCTTCTTCTTCCTCTTATTAAAAAATACCTTTCAGCATTTCATATAATACTGGTTTGGCAGTGATGAACTCCTTTAGCTTTTTCTTATCTGTGAAGCACTTTATCTGACCTTCAATTCTGAATGATAGCTTTGCTGGGTGGTAGAGTAATCTTGGTTGTAGGTTCTTGTTCTTCATCACTTTGAATATTTCTTGCCATTCCCGTCTGGCCTGCATAGTTTCTGTTGAGAAATCAGCTGACAATCGTATGGTTGCTCCCTTATAGGTAACTAACTGTTTTTCTCTTGCTGTTTTTAATATTCTCTCTTTGTCTTTTGCTGTTGGAATTTTAATTATGATGTGTCTTGGTGTGGTCCTCTTTGAATTCCTTTTGTTTGGGGTTCTGTGTGCTTCCTGGACTTTTAAGTCTATTTCTTTCACCAGGTGGGGGAAGATTTTGGTCACTATTTCTTTAAACAGGTTTTCAGTATCTTGCGCTCTCTCTTTTTCTGGCACCCCTATAATTCAGATGTTGGTATGCTTGAAGTTGTCCCAGAGGCTCCTTATACTACCTTCAATTTTTTAAATTCTTTTTGCTTCTTGCTGTTCCGGCTGAGTGGATTTTGCTTCTTTGTATTTCAAATCTTTGACTTGATTCTTGTGGTCCTCTAGTCTGCTCTTAAGTCTCTGTATAATATTTTTTTATTTCAGTCAGTGTATGCTTAATTTCTAGTTGGTCCTTTTTTCATATCCTCAAGGGTCTCGCTCATATCCTCTAGGGTCTCATTAAATTTATCGGCCTTTCCTAGGAACCACTTGAAAAATCTTATAACTGTGGTTTTCAACTCTATGTCCAGTTGTTTTTTTCCTTCCATTTCTTTCAAATGTGATTTGTTTCCTTGTCTCTGCATTTTCACTGCTCTCCTGAGTTGGTCAAGTAGCTTTAGGGGACAGTGGCTCAGTCTCCCCAGTTACCTGAGGTGGATACTCTTGGTGCACCCCTTTATGATCTGCACAGTCTTGTTGTGGTTAAGCCTAGATTGTTGTTGGTATCACTGAGAGGGGTTGACCTCCAGGTCAATTGGCTGTGAGAATCAGCTGTCTCTACAGTGGGAGAGCTTCTGTGCTCAGCTTGAATGGGCGGAGTTTCTGGGCTGAGCAGTCAGCCTTGGTTTCCCATCAGCCTTGCCCTAAGCGGTGTCCAGGTCTCTGTGCCCTGTGGCAACAGCTGCGTGCACCTCTGAGAGAAAGCTGTCCCTGAGCTCTGCCCATTGCCAAACAGTTCAGTTTCTCCCCAAAGGAGTTTAGGCACCCAAAGTCTCACCCAGAACTGGAAAACAATGCAGTCCGGTGTTTCTTCCCCCCCCCCCCCCGCCCCCCCCCCGCCAAACAAGAGAGCCAGCCATGCATCCTCTCTGAGAACTCGTGCACCGTGCAGCTCCAAAATCTCAGTGTGCTTCCTCCTTACAGTCCAGTTTCATCCTGTATGAGTCTGGGTTCCCCGAGACTTGCCCATAACTGGGGATCAGTTCAATGGGGAGCCTTTTTATCTTTCCCCTTTTGAGAAAACCAGCTGGGAATTCAGCTGCCTGCTCTTTTTACATTTTTTTTATTCTTTAAAGTATTAGAAATAATTGTACATATGTTTTCTTTTTTCTTCCCATTGACTTCCCCCCAGCCTCCCCAACACCCCCAGCACATGCCCTCACCTGCTTCCCCCCTCCCCGCCAGTGTCTTGTATCCATTGGTTATGCTTATATGCATGCATACAAGTCCTTTGGTTGCTCTCTTACTGCCCTGCCCCCCACCCTCCCACGTCTTCCCACTGTAGTTTGACTGTCTGTTCAATGATTCTTTGCCTCTGTATCAATGTTCCCTGCCCCCCCCCCCCCCGTTTCTTTTCTTAAAAACAATCTTGCATCTTCATACTGGAAATAAATATATAAGAACAAAAAGTGTTTGAGTCTCAGTTTCAATGTCAAATAGTTTCTTATGTGTAGATGTCAGCAATGGTATCAGGATGGTGGACACATGGTGGCGATGCAGGTCCCACCCTCTCTGGTTTAAACCTGGGCCGCCTGCTCTTTCTGCTCACGCTTGGCTCTGCACCTCTGTCTCTGCACAGCTCTGCCCTCTGAGTCTCAGTGTCCTTTTCTCTTTCCTTCCATTTGTGGAGTTTCCACTCAGCCAGCTTTTTGGTGGTTCTGGATGATGTCCGTTTTGTCTTTTAGTTGTAGTTTTGAAATTGTTGTGTAGGGCAGCAGTATAGGTGTTTACCTATGCCACCACCTTGGTTCCTCCAAAAGTAAGCATTTCTGCATGATTATATACTCCAGCTTTGCGATCACACTCTGTTAGGAAAACACCAATGTGGGTTTTAAAGTCAGGAAACAGGCCCCAAGGCAGTCATGGGCGGCTGGGCCTGCAGCTGCACCAGGAGCCGCTGTGACTTTATCTGGCCAGTAGAGGGCATCCCAGAACAGGTCCACCCATAACACTGAACTTTCCTTCCTCAGGTCTGTTTTGAAACCATGGGTGAAGCCAGACTAAGCTTTGAACAGAGAAAATGTATTCACTAGACTTTTTGTGGGGATACAGAAAGGGTAAAGTTTACAGTACAAAACTGGCAACGGTCAATGAATTGAGGGCGCACAAGTCCCAAATGAAATGATTCCTGATGTTTACAACTCCATTGCAGTGCTGGACCAGACAGTCATCAATTTGGAAACAGGCATTGAAAAAACAATTACTCAATTCTGTAGATTCTTCTCAATTTTGAAAATGCTCTGTATGTTAATAAACACTGACTTTATGATCGTTTTAAGTGTGCATACATTTTTGGGGACACCCTGCAAGTGTCCACAGCCTTAGAGTGAATAGGGACAAACCTGAAGGTGGGAGGTCTCTGAAAATCCCACTCCAGGGCCTCAATACCACAACAGCCACTGAGTGTGAAGCAGTCTGTCTCCTCTGCAGAGGCTGCGTGTGTGCGCTGGCATTTTAGCGGCAGGGGTACAAATTAGGGCACGAGTATAATCTTCAAAGGGTGAGCGTGCGTAGCAGCCCCTGTAACCTCCTGCAGCACAGAGCCCGACAGCTCTCGGTTCAGACACTTTAGGATGAGAGGTGTTTTCTCCACCTCCCTCCATCATCTCTAAAAGTCCCCATTTAGAATTATCTGGAGAGTTGCTCATACAAAACAAGAAATCGAATCAGTTCCTAGAGATTTTTTAAACTTCTGATTCCCCCAAACTTGAATACTTAACCCGAATCACCGTCTCATCTCCAATTGCTCTGGAGCGTTTTCAGAGTGAAGTGAGCCTTTAAAGAAGGTCACTCCTGCCACCAGGCTGACACAAGGCGGTGCTGAGAGGTAAGCCGGGCAGCGATGGGGATGCAGGAGTAAGGTCACGTGTGATCTGGGCATGTTCAGAATAGAACCACTTCCTTTCCTCCATTGCGTTTCTAGAGTTCTGCGACAAAGGCCTCTGTCTGAATGACCCTCTTGGGGTGAAGTGGGGCTCTCTCATCCTTGGCCCCCCCTGCTCTCAGGCCTCTGCTGGTCTGGCTCCTCCTGGACCTCACCTGTGCTCCAGGGATTCACCTAAAGCAGGGGTGGGGAACCTCAGGCCCATCGAAGGCCAGGAAATAAGAACTAGGGGAGAGTTAATGAAATGTGTGACCCAATAGAGCAGGCTCATTATTAAATGGGGAATTCTGCATGGCCTGGAATGGTGTTACAGACATCCCATGGCCCTCAGAGAAACAAGGTTCCCCCCACACCTGAGAGCGTCCCGGTGTTGTCTCCTCTGTGCACAGCCTTCAAACTCCTGCCCCACCTCGACCACCTGGCCCCTCCTCCCCTCACTCCTCCTGGAATGTGCTCAGCTGCTCCCTTTCCTGAGCAGCACGTGCACTGTCCGTGGGCCCCACAGGAGACAGAGCCACTGCCGGAGGCCCAGCCCTCATCGAGGCCCCACCCCAGCTTGGGGCTCAGCACTTTAACTTACTTGAAGCCCAGTGCTGAGTCTCTGGCCTCCAGGACATCCACATGCTCCAGTTCTGTGCCTCACCCCCACACAGGTGCACACACTACCACTCAAACACCACCCACGATGTGTTTGCACACACCACATACACATGTGCTTATCACATACCCCACATTTCCTGACCATCTCACATACATGCACATACATAATGTCACACACACACAAACATACTTTGCACACTTACTGAGTGAGGCTGCAGGGATGTGTCCTGTTCACACTATGCCAGACTTGACTCATGGAGGTCTCACAACAAATCCATGGCCTAGGCATCTGGTCCCAGTTTCACAGTCGGAGATGTAAAGTACAAGTCCCATGCTCTTTGCTGCTAGAACCTCAATACACACACACACACACACACACGTATCCTTACAATGTGTGCACACAACACACACAAATGCATACAAGCACCTACACAGTACGTGCACAAGGTACCCATACAAAGTGTGTACACACAACACATAAAGTACATGCATGCATGAGCACACACAATATCTGTACACACGTACATGCACACACATGTGCACACATGCCATTTTGCAGGGGAGAATTTGGTTTCTAGCTCAGACTTGTGGGAAGTCCAGGGAAGTGGGAGTACCTTCTGAGTGGGGTGGGCCTCCCTGACCTCCACCAGGTCCTCCACGACCCCATAACAATAAGAGCTCATAGATTTGAACAGCAACTTCACACTAATAAAAGAGAAAAGTGATAATTGACCGTACCTCTGCTACACCCACAGCCAATCAGGAGTGATATACAAATTAACCCAGGTAAGATGGCAGGTAAATTTGCATATGCAGGAGGCAGTGGAAGGGCAGAGTCCTAAGTCGCCTGCCGGGTCCAAGTGGCCCAGTGATCACGGGGCACCTGTGATCATGGGGAGAAGAGGCCACAGGCCAGGCCAAGCTGTGCCTCACGATCTCAGGGCGAACAGGCCAGGCAAAGCCGCCCTGCAATCTCAGGTGAAGAAGACTCTCCACTGACCAACCTGGGACCTGTTTGGGAGCCTGGTGTGGAGTCCAGGGCCTCTAGCTACAGCCATGGGAATTCTCCCTCTCCCCAGAGTTAGGAGCACCAGCCCAGGTCTACCCAGTGGCCTGGTCCTGACTGTGGGGAGTGAGTTCCTGCAGGCTGAGGTCTGGTCCCCACACATTAGCAGTAGGAGACCAGTGCCTTTGTTATTCCTGTGTGTCCAGGTTTTAGTTGAACAAATGCCCAGCAGTCCTGGTGGTCAGCTTAGCAGAATCTTTTAGGAGAAGAATTTTATCTGGGTTTCCTCAAATTCCCTCATTCCCTACTCACCCCTCTGTAAAGGCACAGAACAAGTGAGAACCTTAAATAAAAGTCAGAGGTCCCCAGCAACGGTGGGCTTCTCTCATCACAGTCCTTTGGACTGGATGACCTTTGAATATTTATCTAGGCACCATGACAGAGAAACATAAGCTCAAGTCATGATCTCTGCCCTTAAAAAATTCACAATCTTATTAGAGCAAGTGGATCATAAAAGCGCAGTAATAACATCAGAATGTAAGGCAACAATACAGAGAGGAACAGAGGCAATTGTTAGGATGATTTACCAATAATTAGTACAAAGAGTATGTGCTACGAATTAAATAAAAAAATATGTGTGGAAGTAGCTGCTTCATGAGTATGGCATCCCTTCCCATTTTAAAGGAAGCTGAGTTCCATGTGAATTGTGTGCTATGCTATGATATCTGAGGCACAGGACAAGGGAGGCCCTAAGTTTACCATGCTTTGATATTTGAGTCATTCCTTATTGTTCAATGTAATTTATTTCTGTATGCCTCAGTTTTTTAATAGTTAAATTACTAGAATAATACATCTTGCTATAAAATATTACTAGAAGATCAAATGATCAGATGACATTTATTGTTATTTTCTATAAATGAACACAATCTCTGGTATGCTAAAGTGATAGGTATTATAGAAATATTCAGATAGAAAGACCTACAGCTTTGATTACAAGTGAGGCTTACTATCACAACCCAAATTTATTGCTTAAAAATAAAGCAGGGAACCAACTAGAAACTGAACCAAATATAAGCCCTTGAAGGGCAAATGTAAATTGGATAAGCTTTGCTATTACAAGAGCAAGAAGAAAAAATTCAGATGCAAGAATGAAAACCATATTGGATCCACTCTAAGTAGCTGTTAAAGAAAAAGAATGGTGTACTATGAAAATACTTAATACAGATTGTAAAGACATTTGTTCAAAGAGAATTTCCTAGAGTAGGTGATATTTCAGTTAATTTTTTTAAATGTGAAGAGGTTAGCTAGATAAGAAAAAGGTGTAGGGGTCCCGAATTGCAGAGGGTGCAGGCAGGGCGGAGGGGAACCCCCCACCCCCTCCTTCATGCACGAATTTTGTGCACTGGGCCTCTAGTAATCCTATCTAATAAAAGAGTAATATGCAATTTGACCATACCTTTGCTACACCCACAAGCCATGCCCACAGCCATGCCCACCAGCCAATCAGGAGCAGATTATGCAAATAAACCTCAACCAAGATGGCTGCTGCCACTGAGAGCAGGAGAAAGGCTTGGGTTTCCCTGGCAACAGAGGAAGCCAAGCTTTCTGCCTGCCATTGCCAGCCTAACCCTCCACTCAATGCTACAAAGTTTCAATGATAAAAGATACAGAAATGGTAGCAGCCACTGAGCTGGAGAGAACAGAGGCTTGGGTTTCTCTGGCAACAGAGGAAGCTAAGCTTTCAGCCTGCAGTTGCCGGCCTAGGCCTCCACTCTAGGCTACAAAGTTTCAAACAGAAATGGCTGCCACCATGGAGCAAGCAGAAGGCTTGGTCCTGCTCCAGGCTACAAAGTTTCAATTGTAGGCACTAAATCCCAGATCCCAGGGCCTTCGCTTGGGTCAAAGACCCTGCCCCCAATACGGACACAAGAGGGCCACCATAATATGGCCAGCAGGGGAGCACAGTTGGGAGGGACCAGGCCTGTAAGGGAGGGCAGTTGGGGGCAATCAAGCCTGCAGGGGAGGGCAGTTAGGGGTGACCAGGCTGGCAGAGGAGGAAAGTTGGGGGCAAACAGGCTGGCAGGGGAGCAGTTAGACTTCAATTAGGCTGACAGGGTAGTGGTTAGGGGGTGATCAGGCTGGCAGGCTGAAGTGGTTAGGGGCAATCAGGGAGGCAGGCAGGTGAGCAGTTTGGAGCCAGCAGTCCTGGATTGTGAGAAGGATGTCCAACTGCCCATTTAGGCCTGATCCTACTGGGATCAAGTGGTCCCAGATTGGAGAGGGTGCAGACTGGGCTAAGGGATATCCCCTGCCCCTGTGCATGAATTTCGTGTACCGGGCCTCTAGTAATAATAATAATTGTCTGTGGAAAAGATAATTGCTTTGATTAATCTTATCAGTTCCACATGTCTGTGGTTTTAAACTTTGACTTTTGTTAGGACTATGGCAGGATGTTCAGCTAGAAAAGTGCGACTATGCTATTTCGGCAGTGTCTGCTGTCCTTACCTGTCACTGACCCTCTGGGCGCCTGCCCTGCCCAGCCGCTAGCTGGTTGCCTCAGGGGTGATGGGTTTGGCCCCCCACCTTGGTCCCTGTCTCCTGGAGGGTGGTCTACAGGACATCTGAAAGGGCCCTGACACCTTGAGTGGCCAAAACAGCTGTTTCTGGCTTCTGCTCCTTTGGAAATAGGACTTTGTGGAATTAAAAAGAAAGTTTGGAAAATGGGCCAAGAAAATATACTCGTGAGCTCAGCTTCTGGCAAAGTGGTTGGTGTGTGGTGGCAGTGTTGGTGTGGCAGTGGTTGGTGTGTGGTGGCAGTGCTGGTGTGGCAGTGGTTGGTGTGTGGTGGCAGTGCTGGTGTGGCAGTGGTTGGTGTGTGGTGGCAGTGCTGGTGTGGCAGTGGTTGGTGTGTGGTGGCAGTGCTGGTGTGGCAGTGGTTGGTGTGTGGTGGCAGTGCTGGTGTGGCAGTGGCCTGAGTGGCTGCTCATAGCGACGCGGTCTGGCAGGTGGCAGGTGAAGGGAAGCCCCTTCCAGGTTGGGGTGACAAGTCTTCCTTGTGAGGAATGTGGCAGCCAGAGGGAGCTGCTCTGGCAGAGACCCCTATGGCGAGATCTGATAGCCAGGCCTCAGCAATGGGAGACCTTGAACCGACGCCAGCTTGCGAGGGGGTGGGGGGTTGGACACCGACCACAGGCGCCAAGTGAGGCACGTGCCTGTATCCTCAGCTGCTGAGTTTGGACCAATCTGCAGGTAGTGAAGGCCACATGGAGCTGGCTCCGAGAGGACCAGCTCGGTGCCCCCGTGGACCTCCTCCCAGGCCCATGCGCACATCCCAGCCAGGCAAGGCCTGAGCGAGGGCCAGGCCCGAGGCAGGCGGTTCCTGTGGGAGTGACCAGTGTGTCCACTGAGCCGTCAGCCTCGAGAGAGGCCAGTCACTGTCCATGGCCCCTCCAACAGCAGGTGCTGGGAAATGTCCCCGAGGTTCCGCTTGAGGCTGAACCCCAGCCGGTCCCTGTGAGTCGCTGAGATGACCCGGGTCGTTTTCCTTACATTTTGCTAACGCTGCCCATTGAGGAACTTTTGCTCTGTTTGCATCACAGGCTGGAGGCGACAATGAATCCCAGAGAGACTCAAGCCCTACTTCCACCACTTACTGACCCTGTGACTTGTGCCTCAATTTCCTCATGTAGAAAAGGGGACCCCCTGCGGGGACCTGGGCGGTGGGGCATCCTCTGTGGGGTGTGGAACAGCAGACACACCACTGGGTTTTGGGTTGTGCGTATTTTCTCTGCGGTGTGTTCTCCACCTTCGTGCCCATGGAAGCAAAAGAAATGGTTTCCAGACAAATGTTGAAGGTATAATTTAAGACGATGTAGTTCAGTAATAAGTATACAAAGAGAAAAAACTATCCCCAATAAGGGCGCCTCACCAGCATCCTGCCTTAGGCACAAGGTCTGAGCCGCACGCAGGGCCAGTTTGCAGTTTCCCTTGGGTCCACCAACAAAGGGAAGGGGGGCGGGCAGGGTGTCACCCTCGAGTGCCTCTCGGGAAAGCACAAGACAGGCAGCTGGAGCTGGGAACCTGGCCACGTGGTGAGTTTGTGTGGCTACTGCATCTGTTCTGTTGTTCTTGTTGCCTTTAAAGCAAAAACTCTCTACACCTGAAACCGCTAACTGCCCACACAGGCCAGGTGCATCCTGAGTACCCGCATGTCCAAGAAGAGCCCTTTCAGGACCATACGCACCGCAAGACTTGCCAGTGGCCTGGCTCTGTGCCTGTGCCTGCCCGGGCGAGGCCTGGGTGCCTCCTGCCACCTGGTGACCCCACGGGCAGGATGATGGCTGTCGCTTTGAGATGAGGAGACAGAGGTGCAGAGTTGCATGAAACTGGCAGAAGGCTCCAGGTTAGTGTTGAATGGGGTGGCGGACACCAGCATATTCTCCATGAGCTTATCCTACAAGCCGTCCACAGCCCCCACAGCACCTCACAGAACCCCAAAGCCCCCTATAGTCTACCACAGCCCCTCACAGCCCCCAAATCCCCTCACAGTCCCCACAGCACCCTACAGCCTCCCATAGGCCCCCCAAAGCCTCTCACAGAACACCACAGCCCCCTACAGTGTCCCACAGGCCCCCGAAGCCCCTCACAGCCTCTCAAAGCCCCCTGCAGTCTCCCACAGCCCCTCACAGTCCCCACAGCCTCTCACAGCCCCCATATCCCCTCACAGCCTCCACAACCCCCTACAGCCTCTCACAGCACGCCAGAGCCCCCTACAGTCTCCCACAGCCCTCACAGCCCCACAGCCCCCACAGCTGCCACCTTACGGAACATGGGGATGTTAAGCAGTAACGCGGTGCTTTCTCCGTCCTGGGGCTTCAGCTTGCACTTGGGGCGCCCAGCCTGCTGACTGGCATGGTTTCTTGCTGCGCTCAGGACACAGCTGCTGTCATGAGGCATGGGCACCAGTGTGAGGGCGAGCCTGGAGAGGCGGCTCCTCCCACCACTTGAAAAACAATAGTCACAGGAAGTGGTTTAATGTCTTTAATTCTGCTTCTCAGAAATAAATCCTTGTGGTTTTCCGATTCAGCAAATGTCACGGAAAAGGTGGTGTGATCACCACCTTTACTCCATGGGAGCCAAGGGAGATGGCCAGTCCAGGCGACCAAGGGACCGGTTGCCCACGGTCCTTTTCTGTGGGAGCCCCCCAACTCCTGTGCAGGCCAGGTGTCCTGAGGGCCCCCCTCCTGTGTTTCCTCAGCGGCCCTGCTGCTCTTGCTCCCTGGTGGGCAGGCTCCTCCCCTCCGCCCTGCTGTCGGGTCTGCACAGAAGCTCCTGGCTCTGCTCCTCTGCCACCCATCCCAAGGCCTCTTGGCCAAGACTCACTCCTATTTCCATGAGCGATGGGCTCCAGGCTGCCTGGGATTTAGGGGGACAGAGAGGTCCCTCCTCTGTCCCTCAGGTGGGGCATGGCTTCTGGAGCCAGCCGACCCTGCCCCAGATAGAGCTGCCTGCAGGAATGTTGGAAGCTCAGGACACAACAACAAGGGAACACAAGTTAAAAATGGACAGATGTAGAAACTGTGGTACCTCACCGCTGTTTCTTCCTCAGAAAACCAGTTGGAAACCCAAAGAGAGCCCGTGCTAGCCGCCCTCAGAGCGCTGGCCCAGGGCAGGACACTCAGCCGGAACCTGCAGGGCTGCCACACGCCTGTCAGAACAGCTGCCGGCCAAAGTCACAGGCCACAGGTGAGGGAAGGACCAGGAGAAAGGGGACTGGCACCTGCCCACCAAAGGCCTCCTCTGCTGCTGTCCTCTTTGCTGTCCCTGAGCACCCCGTCAGGTCCCAGTCCCTGAGCCCCTGGGTCAGGTCCCAGGTCCTGGGCCATACCTGCACCCAGCAGGTGTCCTTCCCTTGGCACTGGCCACCTGCCCTTCTTCAGCCCCTCCTCTCAGCTGGGAAACATCACCCACAGTCCTCAGGCTCTCACTCTCCACACCTGAGGCTTCACTCTGTCCATTTCTGACTCTGTCCATACCGGAGGCCCTCACAGGCTGCTGTGTGGTTCCTGGGACCCAGCAGTCACCAGGGAGTGTCCCTCAAGGAGAGCCCTTCAGACAGCACACCAGCACTCGAAGCAGCACTGAGGCCAGGAGAGGGCACAGCTGGCTGGGAAAGGTGCTCCTTCTCCCCGAACATCTCTCTCATGCCGGCCCATGGGGTGGGGAGGGGTACTCGGGAGGCCAGGAAGCTACGTGACCCTGGAGGCCTGGGGAAAGGAAGCTCAGAGCAGCCTTTGCTGAGCAGAGCCTGCACTGAAACTCCCTGAGGCTGTGTGTTTGCCTCCGGAGGATTCTCAGGCCACATGTCGGGTCCGGGGATGAGGGACTGTCACCATCACCATGTCCTTGGTGCAGGGGACTCACAGCCGTAAAGTCCAGGCTTCATTCGAGTTGGGTTTTAGAAACACAAAGTCTTAACACATTTTAGCCAAACTGAGGGATTACACTCGTGACTTATCCCCAGAAAACCGTTGAAGGCCAGAAGGAAAGGAGCTCAGAGCTTACACAACCTGAAGGTGCCCCTGCCTGTACCCCCTGTGGCTGGTGGCCATTATCAGAAGGCAAAGTCTGAACTGGAGACAGGTTGTGTATAAGCTGTGCTCACCACCTCTCACAGGAGGCCAGTGACATCAAAACAAGGAGGGACCCAGGAGGAACCAAGATGGCGGCATAGGTAAACACCTATCTTGCTGCCATACACAGCAATTTCAAAACTACAACTTAACGAAAGAACAAACATCATCCAGAATCACCAGAAAGCTGGCTGAGTGAAAATTCCACAAATAAAAATGAAGATAGGACACTGTGACTCAGAGGAGCGGCAGAAGACAGCGTTGAAGACACGCGCGGTGTTAGAGGTTTGGAGCCCTGCGCGCGCCAGCGGATAGGGCAGGCGGCTGAAAACCCGGCTGGTTTTCTCGAACGGGGAGACAAAGACGTCCCACTGCACTGATTCCCCAGCTCTGGGCGAAGTCCAGGGAACCCACAATCATACAGGGTAAAAACTGGACAGTGGGGAAGCACGCTGAAACTCAGGCACTGCAAGGGTCTGCAAGCTTGTGGAGAGTGCAAACTTGTGCAGAGTGCGCGTGAACTTGGGGACAGCAGAGCTGCGTGACCGAGCAGAGAGGAATTGTGACTTACTCTCTCGTTCGGGAAACCACCAGACTGCATTGTTTTTCGACCCTGGGTGAGACATTGGGTGTGCAGACTCATTTGGGGAGAGGCTGAATTGTCTGACAGCAGGTGGAGCTCGGCAGCGGTTCTCTCTCAGAGGTGCTGGCAGCCATTGCCATCCGGCACAGAGTCCCAGGGGCTGCATAGGGTGGAGCTGATGCTGCCTGCTTGGCCCGGAGACTCTGCCCATCCAACCTGAGCACAGCTGAACCTCACAGCCAATTGGCCTGGAGGTCAACCCCTCCAAGTGCTAACAACAATATCTAGGCTTAACTTCAACAAACCTGTGCAACCCATATCCACCTCAGGTAACTGGGGAGACTGAGCCACTGTCCCTTAGAGGACATCTACCACACAAAGCTAATTGACCAACTCAGGAAAGCAGCCACCATGCAGAGACATGGAAAGAAATCAGATGTGAATGAAATGGAGGAAAAAAAACGACTGGACATAGGATTCAAAACCACGGTTATAAAGCTTTTCAAGAGGCTCCTAGAAAAGGCCAAGACCTATGAGGAAATGAATGAGACCTACCAGAAAATGAACGAAACCTATGAGGATATGAATGAGACCCTCAAGGATATGAAAAAGGACCAACTAGAAATTAAGCATACACTGACTGAAATAAAAAAATATTATACAAAGACCTAAAAGCCATCTAGAGGACTGCAAGAACCAAGTCAAAGATTTGAAATATAAAGAGGCAAAATCCACTCAGCTGGAAAAGCAAGAAGCCAAAAGAATCCAAAAAATTGAAGATAGTGTAAGGGGCCTCTGGGACAACCTCAAGCATACCAACATCCGAATTATAGGGGTGTCAGAAAAAAGAGAGAGCAAGACAATGAAAACCTATTTAAAGAAATAGTGACCAAAATCTTCTCCCACTTGGTGAAAGAAATTGACTTAGGAGTCCAAGAAGCACACTGAACCCCAATATATAGGAACCCTAAGAGGACCACACCAAGGCACATCATAATTAAAATGCCAAGAGCAAAAGACAAAGAGAGAATATTAAAAGCAGCAAGAGAAAAACAGTTAGTTACCTATAAGGGAGCACCCATATGATTGTCAGCGGATTTCTCAACAGAAACAATGCAGGCAAAATGGGAGTGGCAAGAAATATTCAAAGTGATAAATAGCAAGAATCTACAACCAAGATCACTCTACCCAGCAAAGCTATCATTCAGAATTGAAGGTCAGATAAAGTGCTTCGTAGATAAGAAAAAGCTAAAGGAGTTCATCACCGCCAAACCAATATTATATGAAATGCTGAAAGATATTCTTTAAGAAGAGGAAGAAGAAAAAGGTAAAAATAAAAATTATGAACAACAAATACACATCTATCAACAAATGAATCTAAAAATCAAGTGAATTAAAAATCTGATGAACTGGATAAACTGGTGAATATAATAGAATCATGAGCATAGAGAGAGAATGGACTGACAATTCTTGGGGAGAAAAGGGGTGTGGGAGGTGTAGCAAGAGACTGGACAAAAATCATGCACCTATGGGAGAGGACAGTGGGGGAGAAGTGAGGGAGGAGGGTGGGATGGGTACTGGGTGGTGGGGAACTATAGGGGAAAAAAGGGGGGGAACAATGTAATTAATAAACTGAACAATAAAGATTAAAATATTAAAAAAAGAAGTTAGCTATCATTCTAACTGACTTGAAAGTAATCCATCTTTTAATAAAAATTTAATTTTAAAAACTAAACTAAAAACAAAACAAAAACCAAGGAGGGACCCAGCCCACAGGGCACTCGGAGCCCCAGGACCACGCCCATGCACCCCCATGCTCGGTGGGAAGGCCCCTGGGGGAGCTGGGCCGGGGTGACACCTTGGTCACCGCCCTGCTCTCAGAAGTGTCCTGGACGACAGGTGAGCTGAGGCGGTGGAGGTGAGCGTGTCCTTGACCACTGGTGGAGCATCAGGCCTCTCCCAGTGTCTGGGGCTGTCTATTCCACTCAGTGGCTGTGTGGCTGCTCTCTACAAGCCCTGACACCACCCCCCTCATGCCCCCACCCCCAGTCGACCTTGAGGCGGGCCCCGCCCAGTTCTGCCTGAGCTGGCCCCTTCTACATTTCGTCCTGTTGCAATGCAGCCCCTCTGGCCTCTGTTCCTCAGCTCACAGGCTGGCCTGTGGCGTCGCCATCACGGCGCTGACTGGTACAGGGCGTCCTGCCCAGAAAGCTCTTCCAGAGACACGCAGCTGTCGATTTCAGGTCTGTGCCCATGAGACCGCACATGGCTCCTCCTCCCCACGAAGGTGGCCCTGCGCACAGGGGAGGCGGCCCCTTCCTACCATCTGAGCCCAGTGATAGCTCCAGGGCTGCATGACCACGGGACACCGGCCTCCTGCAGTATGGACTGTGGGCTACGAAGATGCACCCACACATGGGGAGGGCACACTGATCGGTGGAATGACGAAGTGGATGAAGGATCTCCTTGGAGACAGTGACACCATGTCACCAGCTTCGCTTCTCATGTCAGCACAGGTGCATGGTATTGCCCATAGTAGGTTCACTTTGCAGCGACTTCAGCTCCTTGGGTTCCCAACGAGGAAGGAGGCAGGTACATGCACCCCAATCCTTCCAGCCCGCCATGAGCAGATATCGCAGCATCATCCTGGCTGAGCAGCGATGCATATGACACTCCCGAGTAGATGCTCTGCCCTCCCTCACTCCCAGCTGGCATCTGGGCACCACCCCTACTCTGGTTGTGCAGTGACCAGCCACCTGCCCTGTCACACCCCCCAACCGTGGATGAACACGGACTGAGAAGCCAGCCGGGCAGAGGCAGGCCCAGAGGCCCAGTGCTTGGGCGTCGCTGCCGGTCCTGTGCCCATGTGGGCGCGGAGGCCGCATGGAGCTCTTGGGAGACACCCCACTCTGTTCCCACTGAGAAGGGAGAGGCATCCCGGCTACAGGGTAGATGTGATAGGCCATCGCAACTGCCCAGTGTTTACTGTGCCCATGGCCGATGCACGGGCCATGCCCAAGCCGGCCCTTGGGACTCTGGTTTCAGGGTGCCTCCCTGTGGATGCCTGGCAGACAGATTCAAGATGCCCTGCCCTGGAATGGCTGTTCCCTGTGCCGCTGCTCTGGGCTCCCTCACCAGTGCCATACCTACCATTAGCCGGCTGTCAGCATGGGCTGGATGTGGCGACCCACCGGTCAGGGTGGTGGGACGATGAGTCCGCCGGGCAAATGCCTCCATGGCTGTGATCTGAGTGCTGTCTGTCCAGGCCTGCGCCAGGTGAGGGCCCTGAACAACTGGCGCTCAGACAGTCGGCATCTCACCGGCCCACAGGCCGCCGGTGGCTGAGGAGCGAGGGCGAGCTCCTTCGAAAACGAGGCTGAGTCTTCCCTCAGGGTGATGAGGTGTTCAGAGCAGAGGGGGCTTTTACGGGAGCAGCTGGCCCCAGCAAACTGGTCTGTTTCTGAGCAGGTGGGGAGCCACAGGAGGCAGCACCGAGCTGCCAGCCGTGACCAGCTCCTGGGCGGCTCGCGGGCACACAGCCATGTGGCCTGAGCGGAGTGTGTGTGTGTGGGGGTCAAGCGCACGGCAGGTGTGGGACGAAGGACCCTCCTTTCACCTGTTTGTCCCCGAAGCAAATGCTGAGCCAGTTCCCCAAAGCGACTGGATCACACCACTCGGGATACCAGGGTCCAGGACCGGTTGATGATGGCCGGACACGCACCCACTGTCTGAGAGGAGAGCTAATGAGGGCTGAGAGCGACTCGATGGAGACAATCGGACCCTCCACCTGGGGAGTGTGTTCTGGGAAAACAGAGTGACCTCCTAGGTTTGATGGGCCAGGCCCAATGCCCACTGTCCCTGCATAACGGGTAACAGCCCCCTGCACTGTCCCATGTTTCTCAGATCAGGCAGTAAACTGTGGGGTCCCGCTAAGTGTGAGGGGCCCGGGGATCCCGCTGAGCATGAGGGCCTCTCCTGGTCAGTTGCGCCCCCCTTTGCTAGAGGAAGTGGACCCTCAGCTGGGAGGCCAGCTTGTCCCAGGCTCGACCCTGGGCAGGGTGCAGGCTCTACCTTCAACCCTGCTGTTGTAGTCAGTATTACGGACTAAACTGTGTCCCCCAAATTGCTGTGTTGAGGCCCTACCGCTTACGTGACTGAGATGATGAAGTCTCCATGTCCTAAGGGTGGGTCCTGTGTCCTCAGAAGACGAGTGGAGACTCTGAGGGCAACACAGGCCTCGGAAGCCCTGCCCTCCAGCCGAGCCTGAACTCTGGGAGGGAGAGGCTGGGCTGGGATGGTGGCCTCGGTTTCTATGCTCACCCACAGGGTGCTGTTCTCCCTGCTTCCCATGCAGCCCCTGGCTCCCGGACTCCTGCCCCCCCCCCCGAAAGAAAACCAGAGCCAACAGCCCCCCAGAGCTAGGCTAGATGCGTGGCCGTGGCTGGGAGCAGTGTTCCCCTGCACACGGGAGGGGGATGTGACATTTTCAAAGAGTAAAATAAAGAGGCTGTGGCTTCCACGCTCTGCCCAGGTGGCGGGGGTCCCAGAGCAGCAGCTTTCTCTGCAAGAAGAAGCCTTCATGAGCAAGACCTCGACGTCTCAGACAAACACCAGTCAGTGGAGGCCCTGGGCCCAGCCGTGACCTCCGCTCACTGATGGAGAAGTCAGTTTCACAGCAGTTCCCACCTCAGCGCACCTGTACATCTCCCCGGTTTTTCATTCAGTCCTCACCCGAGGGTGTGTGCTCACTGAGATCAGAGCGAGAGGGAAACACCGCCTGGCCCCCATACACCCCGACCAGGGATTCAGCCGCAACCCGGTGTGTGTCCTGACCGGGAATTCATCCGCCTTCGGATGTACAGATGACCACACTGCACCCCTGAGCCGCCCGCCGGGCTAGGTCTCTTGCTGGCTTTTATCTTCACACACGCTCTCCTTCATCGTCAGTCTGGGGAGACTGTGCTCCATGGGGCACCCCGATGAGGCACCCCGATTTTGGCCATGCGGACTCCCTGCTGACCAGTACCCGGGGAGCATAGATGCCTCTCGGGGCCCCGTTCCCATTCCACAGCCCCAGTTAGGAGGGCAGAGGCACTGCTCTCCCCGGGATTATGGGCAGGGGGTTGGGGCACAGTGAGAGTCACTTTTAAGGTTCGTTTAGCATTTCCTGTGTGCTGACTGAGGAACGTGGCCAACGTTTCCAGGGTGACTCTGCGACGAGCCGCTCGGCGCAGACACAGCCGCTCGGGGCGGAGCTGGGTGCCGGTGGGCAGCAGTCACACCACAGAGTTCGGCTGAGGCTGGCCCACTCAGCCACCCCTTCCCATGCCTGGCCCCCACTTGAGGACACCTGAGGTTGGGCTTTAGCCCGGTGCTGTCCCTGCCGGAGGGGAACTAGGACTTAGAGACCAGAAAGCACTGGGACTGGTGCAGCCAGGACCCTGCAGGGGACAGAGTGGGGGCAGGAATGTAGGAGCCCACAGGGTCATGGCAGAGCCTGGGAGGCCCTGGGCATGGCCCCCTGGCTGAGACCCTTTTCCTCTGTCCCCCAGCCCCCTTCCCCCTCCCGGGCCCTGGGTCTCATCTGTGTGGCGAGGAGCCACCCCCAACCGCCCCTTTAGAACCTAAACATCTCTCTTCCATGAACTGGGGACTGTGGGTCGACAGGTGGAGGGGGTGGAGGGAGGTGAATGGGTTTCACACTCGTGCATCGTGAATGGCCCCTGAGGCCTCGGAGCTGGGGGGCTGGCCCACCGTTCACCCCCAGGAGAGGGCCTGTGGGTGGGCTGGGCCAGCACTGGCCCTGGGCTTGGGGCTGAGATAGGGGGCCAGGCGGTGTCCCTGAGCACTGCCCTGGGAGAAGGAACCACATGGGGCGGATCCCTTTCACCTGCTGGGAGTGAGCATGCGGGACCTTCACCCCGTCTCCCAGTCAGCAGTGACCCTGTGGTCAAGACAGGTGTTTCTATCAGCCCTGTTCCTAGCCCTGGGCAGGTGGGGCCCAGGGGCCCTGTGGGGAGATGAGCTGCAAGGGCGGCATGCCCCTGCTGTGACTTGCTCTGGGCATTCAGGCCCCTCAGGGGGGTGAGCAGGGGTAGCAGTTTGGCTTCTGTGTGTGGCCGCACCTGTGTGGGCCCCAGCAGCTGTGGCCCTAGGTCAGTGGGGAAGGTGCAGCACTAAGTGGGATTCAGGTCTGGAATCTGGAGCTGGTCAGGTCAGGGGCTGCAGGCTCCAGGATCCAAAGCATCTTGGGGAAATCTCAGGTGGGACTCCAGGGTCATGAAAAGGTGACGCCTCCAGACCGTTTTGTGCACAGGAGCAGGCAATAGGGTGTGAGCACCTGCACCTTCGGGTGCTGAGGCACAGGAGCCCGCAGTGGGGAGGGGTGGGGTGGGTGGGCCCTCCTCCCCTCTCCTACCCCCGCCCCTCCCAGGCTCATTGTTATGATGCCTTCTGGCCGGCAAGCTTGGAACAGAGGGTGTGAGTCTGGGAGTCGCCAGACCTACATTCCCCACGTTTCCTTGTTGAGTGGCCGTGGCCAGGCCATCTGCTCCCCACCCGGGCTCCCTGTGCCCGAGGCTGGGGAAGCCCCAGTGCCTGCGGCACACGGGAAGCACACCCAGGCTCCACCTAGTGCTGCGTGCAGGGGAGGAAGTCACGTGGTGCTCGCTGGCGACGCCGATGGGCAGCACCTGGACTTCACCCTCCCCTGTGGCTGGAACATTCACGGGGTGTGTCTCTGTTTCTTTTGAATATAGGTTTGGCAGCTAAAACCAGTACCAAACCCCAGCCTGCAGCCTCCCCCCTGCACCAGGCCCCTGTCCTGGGCGCTTGCACGCAAGCTCTGGAACCGAGGTCCTGCCAAATCTCAGAGACCAACAGACCAAATAGAATGCAACGCACAGAGACCCCCGTGGTGGCACAGGGCTGGGGGGCAGGTTGGGGGTGTCTGCCTGTCCTGCCCGCTGCCAGGCTCACCCTTAGGCCGAAACATTCCAGCCAGTCTCCTCTGGCACAGAAAGAGTTTCTGGGCCAGAGGCTCCCTAAAGAAAGGCCTGGCCAGTAGCATCCTGCCCCTCTGGGAAAAAGCACTGACCTTCCTGCGGGCAGGCGGCTCGGCTCGGGCAGGTCTGAGGGGAGAGGTCTGAGGGGAGAGGCTGCGATGCCCGCTAATGGGTGGGGTTGTGTGTAAGCGCCACACTGAGAAATAGATTTCTTTCTGGTTACAAATGGCAGATGGAGAGGGTCCTGACATGCAAAGAGCCACCCCAGGGCAGGGGCATGGGGAGGCCAGGACAGAGTGAGGCTGGATTCCAGTCTGTGTGCGCTGCACTGGACAGGGGCAGTCAGCAAGGGAGGGACCACCCAGCAGCACTGAGAGTGGTGTTATTTCTGAGTCAAAGCGCCACGCATTTAAATTAAATGTCAGATGCCATTTAGCTTCCAGGATCGCGCACGGGGGTGCCAGGTGCTCATGCGGTGACTGCGAAGCCCGCTGCTGCTCAGCAGGTCTCCACGACAGGGACCCCGCGGCTGCTGGCCAGACGGGAAGGTCCTGAGGGGCAGCTCCTCCTCTCCCGTGACTGTCTCATTGAGCAGCTCTGGCTGACAGGAGGGAACCCACCTGACTGGGCATCAGAGTGGGGGCCTGGCACACCCCACATCCCCTTCTAAACCGAGTGGTCTGGCTTGGAGGTGTTGGGAGGAAGGGAAGGGGATGGAGAGGGAGGAGGCACTGCTGAACCTGCATGTGGACCACAGCGCTTTAGCCATGTGAGACTCCCAGTCCTGCTGAACCGCTGGGCGAGGTTTCCTGGCCAATTTCCTGACCCAAGAGGCTCTGATTGCTCAAGACTCAGCTTTAGACCACAGGTGCTGCATGTCTCCCAGAGCCAGCGCCCCAGCCAGTCCCCTGTCCCCAGCCCCGCCTGCCTGTCCTTCAGTGCTTGGCTATGCTATTTCCAGGACAGAGACACCAAAGCTAAGAGGAAAGGTTGGTGGTCAGCGTGTGGGGTGGTGCTGGGGCCGGGTGCTGCTCCTGCAGAATGGGGATGCCCTGAATATAACGCTCCAGACTCTCTGGGAAAGAGCTGGCCTCTGGAATTTGGAAAAAAATTTAAGGGAACAAGTAAGTGACTTGTGAGCAGAGTGTGTGTGTGCGTGTGTGTGTGTGTGTGTGTGTGTGTGTGTGTGTGTCAGTGTGTGTATGTGTTGGGGGTTCCAGGCATGTGGCCAATGTCCCTCAGACATCCCTGCAGTGACATCCTCCCCATGAACACCCAGTGTGGCCAGTGTCCTGGTGCATTAGAGCCTGTCTCCTCCCCGCCATTGTGTGGCCCCTGCCATGGAGGCGGCACGGGGCTCACAGGAATGGGTGTGGAGGCGCAAGCATCTGGTCTGGCCCTGTCTCTGTCACACACACTGTGGCCTGGATGGGGCCAAGCCTCTGTCATCTCTCTCCCCATTTTCCAGCGAAGAAGTGCCTCCTCTCTGGAGGTGATGATGGTGGATGCTTGCTCTCAGAGTTCTGAGACGAGAGAGGAGCACACTCCTTGGACAGAGCAGGGTCCATCCCAGGCTCCCTTCTGCAATGGCTCCCGCAGCTACCACGGGTCAGGTCCCTTACACGCTGCCTGAGCCTCGGGTTGCACGGGGGCCGGCACCCTGCCCTGTTCCACAGTGGTGGCTGCTGGTCTGCAGACTAAAGCCCTCCCGTACCCCCCTGTCCACTCTCCTCCCTTAGGCTGTGGCAGCTCCTCCCCGACGTGGTCGGTCCCACGAAAGGGTCTGCTGAGGCCGGAGAGGCCGGGAGCCACGTGAGGGCTAGGTCTGTGCACAGAGAGAGGGGTGGACTTCACGGTCCACAATTCACGGCTGGGGGAGGAGCAGGCCTTGGGCACCATCTGGAGGGCCCGGCAGCCACTGCCCTGCAGGCCCGGTGGGAGCGAGGGCTTTGTGGTTGGCTGAGAGGCTGTGGTGTGGGTGCCTCGCAGGTCCTGGGGTGTGTGTCCCCTGGCACCCAGCTGCGCTTGGGGCATGCTGGTCACACCTGGCGCAACCGGGGGCTCGCAAACCCGGCTTCACAACCCACCGGTCCTCAGAGAAACCATCGTGCCCAATGCCTCCTCTCAATGCACTGTCCTAACTCTCTCCTGCCCACCGGCTCCGGTACAGGGGGGTTGGGAGGTCAGGGAACCCCGTGTCCCAGGCCTGAGCCCCCTCTGCTGTCCAGCACCCAGACCTGCCCCAAGCCCTGTTCTGGGTGTTGCCGGCCAAATCCTCACCAGCATGCCGCCTGGCCGAGGCCCTACACATGGGAGGGGTCCTGTCTACTCCCTGGGGCGCACCGGCCCATCCTGTGACAGGCCTCACTGCCGCCCCAGGAGGTCTGGTGGTGACACCAGGTCTGGGGGAGGTGACGGGGCCTCCGTGTTTACAGCCAGTGACAGCAGCACTGCCCTGCCCACTGCCCAGAGGGCCACGTGAGGAGCCTGACCCATAGCACGTGCTGCCACGAGACAGGCCACACACAGCTCCACCTGGTCACCCTCCGACTGCACCATCCTGGGGCCCCGCACGGTCTGATACAGGAGGGGCTTCATGTTCTCCCCAGCATTTGAGGTTAAACGTTCGACTGAGCATCTCCCATCTACTTCTCAGGGAGACCACCCTCCATTCTGTAGTGACAAGGAGCAGTCCCTGAAGCCCGAGTCAATGTGGGCAGTGCTGTTGTGGAATGAGCAGGAGGCTCCGGAAGGATCCTGAGGACGGGACACAGCCCTACACTTCCCTCACTCCTGAGGCCAAGAACTGGCCACACCGTTAGAACCGGGAGGCCTGAGCTCAAGGGGGCTGTGGAACCGGGCCCCAAATCACCCCAACCAATCACAGCCAGAACCCAGCCCGAGGGCCCCCAAGGAGGCCAGAACCCTGCACGTCCCACTGGCCCCCAATTTGCTGGGGCTTCCAGTGCAGATCAGGGAGGATGGGACAGGGCCCAGGGAGTCCCTGCCGGTCACATGCTGAATGGCTCCGCGGGGCCCTGGCTGTGCAGCCTGAGCCGCCATGAGATGCAGGGCTCCCGCGCTCTGACCCACCCATCCCGCTGGGGGCCGAGTACCCACACCCCCGGAGACACTAGGAGCCCACACTCCAGGAGGAACGACCACTTTTCTCTAAAAGTTCAGTCAAGAGAGAAAAGCAGTTTAAAAAACAAGCGTACAAAGCTCACCCACAAGAACAATCATCTGGAAATGATCAGTAGTGACTTCCTTCAGCGAGGCATCCGCTATGACAGCGGTGTCTCCCCAGGAGACAGGGCAAAGTGACTGAGGCCGGTGGGTACCCACTCCCAGTCACTCACGGGAGTTCAGGGAGCAAAGTCACAGGGAGAAATCACTCGCCACACGCGTCCGAGTTAGGTGAACATTCTGGCCCCTCTCCCCACTGTCAGCGCATCCCCGTCACTTCTCTAGGCCTTGTCCCCCGCCCAGATCCCATCACCTCTCCTGTCATGGTGTGCCAGGCGGGAGGCTCCTGTGGCCTTAACATTGGCATAATTTTTCATGACCGTCTTCATTAACCAGAGCCTGGCCTGTCGTCACCACGGCAACGTGGGAAGCTGCTGCCCACTATCCACCTGAGAGGAGGCTGAATGACTCATTATTCTGCCATGAGCTTGTGCCAAGGGGGGTGCAGCTCGGTGGTGATTTGTCCACCGAGACCCCTCCTGACCGTTTGGCACTCATCCAGGCTCTGGGCGCTGGTCCGATTTCACAGTTTAATTACTGCTAATCTTCGGGGCCCCGCTGATGAGTTGCTGGTGCTGGACAGCAGGTGGCCACTGGGATCCCCACTCCAGCCCTCCACCCTCCCCTCCCCATCCCACCTTATCCCTCTCCATCCCTCCCCACCTCATCGCACCACACTCCTCAGATCTGCCCTTCCCCAAACCCTCAGCTCCGTCTCCAACCCACCCCACTCCTGTGCCTAAGCCAGTGATGGGCAACCTTTTGAGCTTGGTGTGTCAAAATTCGCCAAAAAACCGAGCATAACTCGGGTGGTGTGTCACTTTGAGAAAAAAACACCATAATTTCGAGATATGTATAGTTTAAATAACAAAAATGTGTAATTGTAATATATAACTGTATTTAATAAACCAAAAACTAATTATTTAACTTACCTGCTTAGTGACTTCTTTGTTCATCTGTCAGTCAATTTCTTTTGTTGGTCTTGATATAATTTAACTTGTGTGGGGTGCCATGAACGAAGATAAGTGAGGGGGAGGGGAATTCTTTAACTAATCTGCCTATTAGTGACTTTTTTGTTGCTGAATTTCATTGGCTAAACATTCAATTGATTGGTTAATACATTTTGTTGCTGAATTTCATTGGCTAATACGTTCAATTGGTATTTTGTACACTTCAAGCTCAAGCAAGTGCTACTAACTTCATCTGTCAATCTGTTTCTTTTGTTGGTTTTGATATTATTTAACGCTGAGAATAAGGTCTCACAAAAGTACGCAGACGAAAAAATTGTGAGTAAAGCCATTGCTATATTTTAAAAGTGTCTGGTAATCAGTTCCAGGCACTCCAAATTTCCTGTTCATAGTGGCACTCCTCTTGATTCTCCAAGTGGTACCTTTCCAGATTCTCAAGTGTTGACCTCAAGTCAACAAACACCTGAGCCCAGATGCTGTCTTGAAATTCTGCAAGTTGTACCTCCAAATCATCAATTTGCATCCATTGGAACCATTTAATTCCAAACTACAGTAGACTACTACATCAGGATACTTAATTATTTTTATAGTCTGTTGTAGGCTTCTAAATTGATTAAATCTATCACTGAACTGGTCAAGTAACGAGTCTAAAACATGCTGGTACTTTATATGCAAGGGTTCCATTTCATTTTGTACAGCTGCACTGGCTTTCTCAAAATACTTTGTTACTCAAGGAAAATACTTATAAGTTTTAGTTTCTACATCTTGCTTGAAAATGTTGTTTACTTTCAAAAGCTTTTATGTATCCAAACATAATGTCAATACTTTTGCCAAAACCTTGTAACTTTAAGTTCAGTTCATTAATATGAACAGAGAGATCTGTAAAAAATATCAGGGTGTTGACCCACTTCTCATCACTGAGCTGAGAAAAGTTTCCCAGATCCTTATCCTCAAGAAATACCTTAATTTATTCAAAGCACTACACAAAGCACTCAAGAACTTTGCCTTGGCTCAGCCATCTTACATTACTGACATCAGCAGTCCACTATAGGTGGAATCAACCTCCAGTAAAAATGCAGAAAATTCTCGCTTGTGAAGGGGGCGAGCAGCTATTAAATTAACTATTTTTGTAAAAACTGACAGTAAGTCGTTTAAGTCGGTGAATCCTGCCTTGCCACATAAAACCTCCTGATGAATAATACAATGAAAAGGTACAATCGGATGTCCAATAGCTTCCGTAAACAATTTGACAAATCTGACTTTTCCCCCCACCACGTTTGGTGCCCCATCTGTTGTCACTGATACAACTTTAGAGATATCAATGCTTAGGTCACAGAATGTTTGTATAACAACCTTCCATATTTTGCTTCCTGATGTACTTGTTGGCACTGATTCTAACTTTATCAACTTTTCTCTCATTGTGAGACCATCAGAATATTGAGCAATAATGGCCAACTGAGCATGTGATGTGACATCAGTAGTTTTATCAAGAGAGATCGAAAAATATTTACAATTACTAATGTCTCTCTTTAATTGTTGCTGTATGTTTTGTATACAGTCTCATTATTTGGTCTTTTATGATATTTCTACTGAATGGTAACTCAGATATTCTCTTAATATTTGCATCTTTATTTTGCATAACATGAAATAGAACTGGTGCACATCTTAGGAGAGTTTCTTTAATAAATTCTCCCGCACTGAGTGCTTTTCCATGCTAAGCTATGGAGTGAGCAATGCTCAAACTTGCAGATGTTAAATTTGTAGAGCCTTTTATAAATTTAAGGATGGAATTAGATTGGCTCTTATAAAGGTGTAGCTGCTTGGAAATGTATCCCTTCCTTTCATCCTCATTTTTTTTTCAAGATCTGGGAATAATTAGTTTCAAAATGTCTATTTATATTTCATGTTCTACTTACTACCATTTCAGTACCTAGAATGCAAAATGATCTGCCATTTTTTTTCTATAATGCCATACATCTCGGTCCATATCTCTTGAAAGGGTAGGCTACTGGTACTACCACTTCCTTTACTTAACCTTGGTTTTTTATTTTTTGGGTTCTCCATCAGGGCGGCAGTGACAGAAGGTAGAACTATAGATAGCCTGTTAGCCCTGCAGGCAATTAGGGGTTAAGTAGCCTAACTGACCACAAGATGGCACATGTAACTGTCTTTTAGGAAAGGGCAGGGTTAATAAGCAGAAATAGGGGTTAAGAAGGATGCACAACAGTAATAGTGGTGAAATGGAGTCTGTACTATGCTGCAAAATGGCGTTCCTTACATAAATTAAAATGGCTGTGGCTATATCTAATGGTGGGAAACAGCACCCATAGAACAGGCCTCCCCCAGCCTCCCACTCACTTATCTCAGTAATGATGGTCAATTAGAAATCCACAACACCCCAGAACAGTAGATTGGATGATGGTTACTGTGGTTATGTGGTTGCTGGTAATGGCGATCACAGGGCTCCCAGAGATGTGTCCCCTGTGGCATTTCCCTGCTCCCTGCTCCGCCGGGTAGAAGTGAGGTCAAAGATCCCCTAATGGCCTAACTGGAAGTTCCAGAACTAGGCACTGTACCGGAGTTCTGTTGCTTTGGCCTACAGACCTCTGGCACAGAGTATCTACACTACAGCAAATGTTTCATCCTCGGCTACTGCACCTGGCCATGCAGTAGCGGAAGATGAAACATCCTTCTTGGCATTTGGCCCCATACTTCTCTGTATACAACCGCATGCGGCTGCGTGTCATCAAAAATAGCTACAAGTGTCCATGCTGACATGTGTCTCATAGGTTCGCCATCATGGGCCTAGGCTGAGGACTTTGTACTGAGTTGTCAGGGATGGATGACTCAGCAAATATGGAGACTGTCAGTTCAACTGTGTATCACAACAACATCGGCAGGTGAACACACAGTTGCAAAGGTGAGGGAGCTGCCTGCCACAGCCCATGAGGGTCAGTCAGACAAGGACAGCTGGGTCCTCAGCAGACGGGGTGCAAAAGCATGGCTTTGGATCCAGTTCTGTAAACACTTAATACCTCTCCTTGGATTTCTGTTGCCCCCTTCAATGTGGGACCTCTTCCAGGGCTGTGGGAGCTGAGGTCTCCTCTCCTGCCTCCCACTCCCAGGCCCTGCAGACTCCACATCTTGAATTCTGACTGTCACAACAAGTTCACCAGACCCTATGGAAATGGTGCTGGAAAAACTGGACAGATACATAAAAACAAAAAGAAACTAGACCACCAACTTACACCATACACAAAAATAAACTCAAAATGGATAAAGGACTTAAACATAAGATGTAAAACCATAAAAGTCTTAGAAGAGTCCATAGGCAGCAAAATATGAGACATATGTCGTAACAATATGTTTACCAATACAGCTCCTAGGGCAATGGAAACTAAAGTGAAAATAAACTGGGATGCAACCAAGATGGCGGCATAGGTAAACACCTATTGTGCTGCCCTGAGCAACAATTCAAAAACTACAACATAACAATAAAACAAACATCATCCAGAACACCAGACAGCTGGCTGAGTGAAAACTCCACAAATAAAAGTAAAGGTGGAACATTGAGACTCAGAAGAGCGGCAGAGCGCAGCCTTGAAGATACGCCTGGAAACAGAGGTTAGGAGCTGTTGCCGCGTGCGTGGGCTGTAGGGCTGGCAGCAGCAATCCAGGCTGGATTTCTCCAACGGGGAGGGTGGAAACGTCCCACTGCACAGATTCCCCAGTGCCAGGCAAGGTCCGAGGGCTGGGGTATACACCCTAAAACCCGGGCACAGCAGAGGTCTCCTAGTCTGAGGAGAATCCAGGTTGCTTGGAAAAGCAGTTTGCGTGTGTAAAGTGTGCGACAGCACAGATGGGCGACTTGCTCCCTGGGGACTTGCCCCCTGGTCCTGGAGACCACCGGATGCTTTGTTTTAAAACATTGGGTGAGACTTTGCTTGTGCAGACTCATTTGGGGAGAGGCAGAGTTGTCTGGCAAGGGGTAGAGACTAGCGACTTTCTCTTGGAGGTGTCTGCAACCATTACCACCCAACAGACAGAGACCTGTGCGCCGCATAGAACATAGCTGATGCTGATGCTGCCTGCTCAGCTCAGAGACTCCACCCATCCAACCTGAACACAGTCTCCCTTCACAGCCAATTGGCCTGGAGGTCAGTCAAACCCTCCTAGGGCTAACAACAACAAGCTGGGCTTAAATTCAAAAATACTGTACAACCCATAAAGGATTCCAGTAAGGGTACCCACCTCAGGTAACTGGGGAGGCTGAACTATTGTCCTTTAGAGGATATCTACCACATAAAGCAGCCACCATGCAGAGACATGGAAAGAAATCAGGTGTGAAAGAAATGGAGAAAAAAGACTACTAGACATAGAGTTCAAAGCCATGGTCATAAGGCTTTTCAAGAGGCTCCTAGAAAAGGCCGATGAACTTAATGAGAACTATGTGGAAATGAACAAGTCCAACAAGGAAATGAACAAGACTTACGAGAAAATGAATGAGACCTACAAGGAAATGAATGAGACTTACAAGGAAATGAACGAGACCTACAAGGATATGAATGAGACCTTCACGGATATGAAAACGGACCAACTAGAAATCAAGCATACACAGACTGAAATAAAAAATATTACACAAAGTCCTAAAAGCAGTCCAGAGGGCCACAAGAACCAAGTCAAAGATTTGAAATACAAAGAAGCAAAATCCACTTGGCTGGAAAAGCAAGAAACAAAAAGAATCCAAAAAATTGAAGATAGTATAAGGGGCCTCTGGGACAACCTCAAGCATGTCAACATCCGAATTATGGGGGTGCCAGAAAAAGAGAGAGAGCAAGGTAATGAAAACCTACTTGTAGAAATAGTGACTGAAAACTTCCCCCACCTGGTGAAAGAAACTGACTTAAAAGCCCAAGAAGTACACAGAACCCCAAAATATAGGAATCTAAAGAGGACCACACCAAGACACATCATAATTAAAATGCCAAGAGCAAAAGATAAAGAGAGAATATTAAAAGCAGCAAGAAAAAAACAGTTAGTTACCTATAAGGGAGCACCCATATGATTGTCAGCGGATTTCTCAACAGAAACAATGCAGGCAAAATGGGAGTGGCAAGAAATATTCAAAGTGATGAATAGCAAGAATCTACAACCAAGATTACTCTATCCAGCAAAGCTATCATTCAGAATTGAAGGTCAGATAAAGTGTTTCACTGATAAGAAAAGCTAAAGGAGTTCATCACCACCAAACCAACATTATATGAAATGCAGAAAGATATTCTATAAGAAGAGGAAGAAGAAAAAGGTAAAAATATAAATTATGAACAACAAACACACATCTATCAACAAATGAACATAAAAATCAAGTGAATTAATAATCTGATGAACAGGATAAACTGGTGAATATAACAGAATCATGGATATAGAGAGGGAATGGACTGACAATTCTTGGGGAGAAAAGGGGTGTGGGAAGTACAGCAAGAGACTGGACAAAAATCTTCCAACAATGGGAGAGGACAGTGGGGAGGGGGAGGTGAGGATGGAGGGTGGGATGGGTACAGGGTGGAAGGGAGCTATAGGGGGATGAAAAAGGGGTAACAATGTAATTAATAAACTGAACAATAAAGATTAAAAAATAAATTAAAAAAGAGAAAATAAACAAATGAGACTGCATCAAAATAAAAAGCTTCTGCACAGCAAAAGAAACCATCAATCAAACAACAAGAAAGCTCACAGCCTGGGAAAATGTATTTGCCAATGTTATCTCTGATAAGGGTTTAATCTAAATTTATAGGGAACTCGTACAACTTAACAAAAGGAAGATAAACAATCCAATAAAAAAAATGGGCAACAGACCTAAATAGATACTTCTTAAAAGCAGGCATACAGAAGGCCAAGAGACATATGAAAAAAAGTGCAGTCACTAATCATCGGAGAGATGCAAATGAAAATGACAATGAGGTACCATCTCATACCTGTCAGAATGGCTATCATCAACAAATCAACAAATGACAAGTGCTGGAGAGGATGTGGAGAAAGAAAAAGGAACCCTTGTGCACTGTTGATGGGAACGCAGACTGGGGCAGCCACTGTGGAAAACAGTATGGCGTTTCCTCAAAACATGATCTCACTCATTTGTGGAATTTAATGGACAACATAAACTGATGAACAAAAATAGAGCCAGAGACAGAGAAGCATCAAACCGATTGTCAAACCTCAGAGGGAAGGCAGGAGAGGGTGGGGGGGGGTGGGGGTGAGGAGATCAACCAAAGAGCTTGTATGCATGCATATGAGCATAACCCATGGACACAGACGAGGGAGAGGGTGAGGGCATGTGCTGGAGGGTGAAAGTAGGGAAAAAACAAAACTGTTTCTACTCTCTGCACACTGTATATAACTGAGAGGTGACGTTCTGGTGACTTCACTGTATGTGTTTAGTCCATAAATTTACTTCAGAAGCATCCTGGGACTGTGCTCAGCTTTGAGAGATTGCGCAGACAGGACATGATGGGAGGATGCTGCGGGTCAGCCCAAGGCCCAGGGCATCGTCACAAATGCCAGCATCGGTGACCACATGACCATGTGTTCCTCACAGCCACACACACAGAAAGCAAGCTCCCAGCCAGCATTTCTGCAGAAGGCCTCAGTGGCTCCCCATCACTGCCGCCCCCCCCGAAACCGCGACTCTGTGGCTGACTCAAATGGTTCCGGCTATTGTGGGCTCTGCCCCAGGTGCCGGCCGTGAGAATGAGCCACCTGGGAACCATCCCACTATCCCTGCCCTAACCACAGATCTGTGACCAAGCGGCTGGTCTGGGAGCTTGGGCTTCAGGACAGTTTGTTACGCAGCCATGGACAGGCCACTGTCTCCTGGCCTGTATCCCTCCTTACCAACACATTCCATGGCCACAGCGAGGCTGTGGGAGGCCACCTTCCCATCTCAATCCACACTCACTCAGTAGGTGTCTTGCAGAATGCTGAGCCTGGATTCACAGAGACTCTGGCCCACAGGCTGTGACCAAGACATGACAGAGACAGAGACAGAGATAGGGAGACAGGGAGACAGACAGAGATAGGGAGAGAGAAGGGGTGGGAATTCCCTCTGAGGAGACTTGGGAGGCTTCATGCCTGGCAGACGAGTTGGATTCTGATGGACAGAGACAGTCCTAACGAAGCCCAACGATTAAGTGCTGGACGGCCATGATGTGCCTGCTGGGCACGCTGATAAGCACTTGGCACGCGTCACTCATAAACGACCTCCACGTTCTCAGAATGTGGTTCCTGTTAATATTCCCAATTTAGAGGAGAAAGCAGGCACACCGAGCCCATACCTCGGCCCACCTGCTGGGAGCATTGTCTGGGCACCAAGAAGGTTGTGGGTTCTATTGTTGGCCAGAGCACAGGCCGGGTGTGGGTTTGATCCCTGGTGGGGGCATATAGAGAGGCAGAAATCAATGTTTCTCTCTCTCTCTCTTCCTTTTTCCCTAAAATCAATGGGAATGTGTCCTGGGGTGAGGATTAGAAAAGAGTGGAATCAGAAGAAAGTAGGCAACGAGGGGTCTACACAATCATGTGAGCATGACATGTCACAGTGTGTGTGAGTGTGTGTGTGTGTGTGTGTGTGTGTGTGTGTGTGTGTGAGAGAGAGAGAGAGAGAGAGAGAGAGAAAGAATGCATGTGTGAGTGCAAACATGTGCACAGGGGTATGTGACTTGATAATTTGGTCCTAAAGATCGTCTGGATTCAGGTCTGGGAAAAATAAGATTTAGGAGCCCAGATATTGGGATCGGAGGATGAGCAGTTTCCTGTGGATATAAAATATCTGATACCACTCAGGTGGCCTCGGGCTGGTGGCAGAGTGGAGTGGGTTATCGGAGGCAGCACCAGCCGAATGGCGTTGAGGGAGTGAGGGCTTCTCCTGCCGCTGGTAAAGGATAAATTCACCTGGAAGTGGGCCGCCATCCTACCACAGGGTCTGGCGCCCAGATCATCACAGGTTCTAAGCTGTTTTTAAAGCCCGGTAGTCCTTATAGTCAGTAGTATTTCCTACCTACAAATGGCCCCCACAGTCGGGAGGAAAACACACAAGAAACAGCACAGACTCACGGCAACCACAGAAGACATGCAGGTGGAAACTAGTAATGAAAATTTGTCTGACTTTGTGACAATTAAAAATAAAAGCTTAAGCAATAGTTTGCCTATCACATTGGCAAACGTAAAAAACTCTCTGCCTTTTCCCATACGCTGCTCTTATGTGCCTAAACTGGCAAAGCCCCTTTGGAGGGAATTTGGCAATGAAAACGCACATTCTTTATGAGCAAAAACCCCATTTCTTGTAATCTCATTTATAAGAGTCACAGCGTCACTGCATATGTTCAGGCAAGAACAACTCGGGCATTGTCTGCAATAGTAAATAGAGGAGATAGCGTTGCTGAGGGTATTTCAATGTTTTGTGCAATTTCCAGCTGGGAAAGCTGGCCACACTGCTGTCAAGCATTTTTATTTTTCACTTAAATTAACAAAATATGTTTATTGTTATTATTTAACTTTACTTTTATTGCTACATGTTTTAGTGGTTTTCAACCTTTGCGGCACACAAACTAGTGACTAGCTTTCTGCAGCACACCAGCAGACACGGTACTGCAGCCGGTCTGCCTGCCACGCCGGTGCAGCTCTGATTCCCACATGCAGACCCTGTGGCTGGCGGGGCAACAGCCCCAGGGAAAGGAGTCGGGCTCGACTCAAAGTCAGGGACTGCGTGTGTCAAACATTCCTGCAGCACATCGGCTAAAAACCACTGGTTTTAAGCAGATCATGGAACAACAGGCAACCCCCAGTTTCACATAGAAGAGAATACAGAACCGTCCTGAGAGTGGGAGTGGGGACCCGACCCTCCGCTTCTGGGCTCAGGGTGAGACCCTTGGTGCTTCGTACCCTTCTCATCTCGAGGCCCATAGTCCCTCCCTGTTTGTGTTTTCTGTTTTGTGAATGAGGACAAGGCTCACTTGCCTGCCTGACCCTGGACAGTGAAGACGGCGGCCAGCCGCGGTGCAGAGGGTCCTGAGGGAGGGTGGAGGGCGTGGCCGTCTTCATGGGGAGCCGGAGTGCCCCGGTGCGTCGGGGCCAAGGCCACACTTCCCTGGGGGGCACCGAGGCCCCATCTTCACCTCCTCCCTCCCACTGACCCCACACACAGTGTAAGATGGAAGCAGGCCACTCCATGGGCATTACTTATTTTCCTAGAATCATCCTTGGAACCAAGACCCTCCTCTGGGCTTTTGTTTGATTTGATAACAAAAAGAGGCTTAATATAACTTTGTCAGAACAATTCCCAATTTTGCCCAAAATTACAACTATTATTCTGGGAATTTCTGCTGTCCTTCAACGCAGGCGGCCTGGGGCAGGAGCGGGTCACACCCAGGCCACGGGATGGCTCCGCTCCTCCCAACCCGGACCCTCTGAGGACTCGGAAGGCCCTGAGCAGTTTCCCGGGGCGGCTCTCCTTTCGGGTCATTCCGCACGAGACCGGTGGACGCTGCCTTTTAACTCAGGGTGTACCGGGCGAGCAATTTCTCTGTCCTGTGCCCATGGACACGGATGACAGTTTAAAACCATCTCCTTTGCTAAAGCAGAGGCTGGGGCAACAGCAATGAGCGTAAAGAAGTGAGATACATTCTCTGTAGACCTCCTAGGGCTCTCCTCAATTAGTGGGAACCTTTGCGATGGTAGTGCTGGGGAGCACTGGGCCTGCCTGCCATCTCTGGGGCTGGATCCGCACTCACAGCGTAAGTCACAGGTTCACAGAAAAGTTTAGCTGGTTCTTTCCATGACACTCAGAAGGCACGACCCAGCCAGGGCTACGGTGGGTAGTTTATTTGGGGATCCCGGTCCCCACCGCCCTCCGGCCTGGCAGACACGCCTTTCCCTGCAGGTAATTCCACTCTCCAACCTCCAAATGGAGGGTAATCACACATAACAGAAATGTGGGGCAGGAGGGGTTTCCCAGCCTGAGCTCTTCATTCAGAGTCCCCATTGGGTGGGGAGGGAGCTTGTTGTCTCCTCCACGTGAAACCCTCATGTCCCCCCTGGGGACAGAGCCACAGACACTGGCATGAGGGAGGCAGGTGGTGGCTTCTGTGGTGCCTCAGGCACCTATGAGCGGCCATGCCTGGTCCCCAGGAGCCAGGTCTGGGCATCAAGCTCAGCTCCTCTCCATGATGCTTGGTGCCCCTCCCCAAAGCCAGACCTGTGCTGGCCCCTAGCTCCAGGGACATCTGGAAAACCGTCAGAGGTGAAGTCCGTTCTGATGCATTTTCTTTTTTTAATTGTCATTTACTCCAAAGCAGCGGAGGAGCCTGCGAGTAAAGGAAACTTTGGTGGGTTTGGGACCCCCTCTCCTTCCCAGGAGCTGTGCACACAGCACCTAACACATTGCAGACAGATCGAGAGAACTCTCGCTTCATGTCACACAGTGTTTTACAAAGATATCTCCTTTCTACTCGTTCAGTAGAAACTTATCTGGCCACTGGGTAAAGCTAGAAATAAAACTACTGGTCCGCAATGTGTTAACATTGGCTCACCGCCTGGCAGGAGCTGGCGGCCGCCACCGTTTTCTCATGAATGAACTCCCAGCCTGCTCACCTGTGCAGTGTGGTCACCTGCTCACACACGGGCCCACCTGGTGGCCCGGAGCATCAGCAGCGACCAGGCTGCTGAGCAGGGGGTCACCCTGGTGTGGGGTGTCCCTGAAAATTCTAGTCTAGGTGGAGACCTAAACTCCACTTTTCCTGGTGCCCAGCACTGCCCAGTGAGCAGTCCGTGTGTGTGACTCAGCCTCGCCAGTGCGGCCCGCACCCTCCCCGCAGGCTCTGAGCCACCCAGACCTGCTTGGCCAAGACTGACGCATGCTCTTTCAGGCCGCCTGGTGCCAGGTGACTTCGAGCTATTAATAACAACATGGCAATTCCTTCTTTACTGATGACAACCCCTGGTTTTCTTTTTTCTTTTTGGAATTATTTATTTATTTTTAAATCTTTATTGTTCAGCTTATTAATTACATTGTTCCCTTTTTTTTCACCCTATAGTTCCCCTCCATTTGGTACCCATCCCACCCTCCGCCCTCACCCCCCTCCACTGTCGTCTCCCATAGTTGCATGATTTTTGTCCAGTCTCTTGCTGCACTTCCCACACCCCTTTTCTCCCCAAGAGTTGTCAGTCAATTCCCTCTCTATGTCCGTGATTCTGTTACATTCACCAGTTTGTCCTGTTCATCAGCTTATTAATTCACTTGAATTTTAGATTCATTTGTTGATAGATGTGTATTTGTTGTTCATAATTTACAGTTTTATCTTTTTCTTCTTCCTCTACTTAAAGAATATCTTTCAGCATTTCATATAATATTGGTTTGGTGGTGATGAACTCCTTTAGCTTTTTCTTATCTGCAAAGCACTTTATCTGACCTTCAGTTCTGAATGATAGCTTTGCTGGATAGAGTAATCTTGGTTGTAGATTCTTGCTGTTCATCACTTTGAATATTTCTTGCCACTCCTGTCTGGCCTGCATCGTTTCTATTGAGAAATCCACTGACAATCGTATGGGTGCTCCCTTGTGGGTAACCAACTGTTTCGCTCTTGCTGCTTTTATTATTCTCTCTTTGTCTTTTGCTCTTGGCATTTTAATTATGATGTGCCTTGGTGTGGTTCTCTTAGGGTTCCTATATATTGGGGTCCGGTGTGCTCCTTGGACTCCTAAGTCAATTTCTTTCACCAGGTGTGGGAAGTTTTCGGTCACTATTTCTTCAAATAGGTTTTCATTGTCTTGCTCTCTCTCTTTCTCTGGCACCCTTATAATTTGGATGTTGGTATGCTTGAGGTTGTCCCAGAGGCCCCTTACACTATCTTCAATTTTTTGGATTCTTTTGGCTTCTTGCTTTTCCAGCTGAGTGGATTTTGCCTCTTTGTATTTCAAATCTTTGACTTGGTTCTTGCAGTCCTCTAGATGGCTTTTAGGTCTTTGTATAATATTTTTTATTTCAGTCAGTGTATGCTTAATTTCTAATTGGTCCTTTTTCATATCCTTGAAGATCTCGTTCATATCCTTGAGGGTCTCCTTCATTTCCTTGTAGGACTCATTCATTTCCACGTTGGTCTTGATCATTTCCTTGCAGGTCTCGTTCACATCCTTGAGGGTCTTGTTCATTTCCTTGTAGGACTCATTCATTTCCACATTGGTCTTGATCATTTCCTTTGTGGTCTTGCTTATTTCCTTATAAGCCTCTTGAAAAACCCTATAACCGTGGTTTTGAATTCCATGTCCAGTTGTTTTTTCCCCTCCATTTCTTTCGCATCTGATTTCTTTCCATGTCTCTGCATGGTGGCTGCTTCCCTGAGTTGGTCAATTAGCTTTATGTGGTAGACTTCCTACTAGGGACAGTGGCTCAGCCTCCCCAGTTACCTGAGGTGGATATGGGTTGCACAGTCTTGCTGAAGTTAAGCTCAGGTTAATTGTTGTTAGCACTTGGAGGGGTTGACCTCCAGGCCAATTGTGAAGTTCAGCTGTGCTCAGGTTAGATGGGCGGAGTCTCTGGGCCAAGCAGACAGCGTTAGCTCCGCCCTATGCGGCCCCAGGGACTCTGTTCCGGGGTCAATGGCCGCCAGCACCTCTGAGAGAGTGCCGCTGCCGAGCTCCACTGGCTGCCGGGGAATTCAGACTCTCCCCAAATGAGTCTGCACGCCCAATGTCTCACCCAGGGTCATAAAACAAAGCAGTCTGATGATTTTCCGAATGAGAAGGCAAGTCGAAGAGCGCTCTCTGTGCGGTCACACAGCTGAGCTGTTTGCGCAAGCTGCCTTCTCCACAAGCCGGCAGACTCGGCAGCACCTGAGCTTCGGCATGTCCTCCCACTGTCCAGTTTTAACCCCGTATGATGGTGGGTTGGTTCCCTGGACTTCTCCCAGAGCTGGAGAATCAGTCCAGTGGGACGTCTTTGTCTCCCCGTTTGAGAAAACTGGCCGGTTTTCAGCCCCCTGCCCTCTCCGCTGGCGTGCGCTCCAAACCTCTCTCCTCATGAATCTTTCAATGCTGTCCGCCGCCGCTCCTCCAAGTCACAGTGTCTTATCTTCACTTTTATTTGTGAAATTTTCACTCGGCCAGCTTTCTGATGATTCTGGAAGGTGTTTGTTCTTTGGTTAAGTTGTTGTATTAAAATTGCTGAGTATGATGGCAAGATAGGTGTTTTACCTATGCCACCATCTTGGTTTTCCTCGGCAACCCCTCGTTTTCAAAGGAAAGGCCCAGGGGATCCCTACAGCAGAGCCCTGGGCCAGGTAAGGGGCCACGGGGAGGGTGTGTGCGCCCGGGCCCTCAGCCAGCAGGGTGCACTCGAGGACTCCCTGGGATGCCATTCTCGGGCTGGTCTGAGGAGCCATGTTCTGTCAGGGCCAGTCCGTGGGCACGCCCAGTCTCCCAGGATGGAGGACATGCGGTGTGCACCAGAGCTGGAGCAGAGGGCAATTTCAGGAGTCACCCAGGGAGCATCTTGGGGTGAAATTGTCATAGGAAAGGAGGATGAGGGCCCACCTGCCTCAGGTTGCCCGATGCAGGAAACAACACAGCACGGGAGGCAGGGCCGGCCTGCAGGGCCATGGGACAGAGGGCCCTGTCCTCCTGAACTCCCTGACCCAGGACAGAGATGGAGACGGGCAGGTAATCAGCACAGGAGGAGGGCAGGGCAGCAGGGCTGAGGGCTGTTTCAGCTTGCCTGGCTGCAGGAGTGGCCAGCACAGTGCAGGGTATACCATGTCCCAGGCGGGGATACAGGCTGTCCTGCGAAGCAGAGGTGGGAGGGGGATGGCCACGAGCCACCAGTTTCCCCCGAGTTACATGAGCAGCCTCCTCAACCCAGGACAGCTCTGTCACAGGGCATAGCGTCCTGAGCAGTGTCTGTGCCTCTCCTCTCCTCAGGACTCCCTGGTTACTGGGCATGCACCACAAACGGCCCCTCTGCGTTTGCCCTGAGATGGTCGGCAGGTCTGACCTGGGCCCACAGAACCGGCCCGACGAGTGACATTCATCTGTGGATCTGGACACTGGCTATTCAACCAGCTCTAAGGCAACTTAATTTGTATCCACAGTTCTGTTTCCCTTAAGAATATAAAAAAGATCTTGTACATGTCCCGTGCTGTGTTGTTTCCTGCACCTAGCATCCTAGGAAGTTGTCTCAGAGATGAACGATGTGGCGCTGGTCTCGCCCAGTGCCCGCTCCTCCGTGAAGCAAAGCTCACCTGCTTCGTGGCTCTGGGCACACTCTCCATAGCATCCAAACGACCACGAGGAGTTTCCTGTCCCGAGCTGGGAAAGGCAGGTTCCCCTACCTGTCGCAAAGTCTGTGACCTCTGGCCCCTCTGCTCCGCCCTTGTTTCCCAGCAGAGAAATAAGGTTGCTGGCACCCCTGGTCCCGGCAGAGGCACCTACTGTCTTTCTCTTGCTCTGACAACACTCTAAAAGCTGTTGGGTCTTCGCAGGTCTCACCCAACATGGGCTCCCCGGAACGAATGGGTGTCCCATGGTCTTCCTCACTTCTGGGAGAGGGACTGCAAACTGTCCCTCCCAGATCCTGATCCCAGATGGAGTAATTCACGAGAGCCAGCGGGCTCTGCCTCTGCCCTTTTCCCTCGCACTTTGTCTCCCAAGGGTGACCACTGGTCCTGTGGGTACCTCAACCGGGACTCGGAGCAGAACCAGGGCTCAGGGCCGGGCTGGGCAGCTCCCCTACTGCATGCAGCACTGTGCAACTTGGTTGGGCTGTGGGGGCTGCGTGGGGCTGAGGGGAGGTTTGGGGGGCCTGTGGTGAGGACTGTAGGGGGCTGTGGGAGACTGTAGGGGGCTCTGAGGGGCTGTGGGAGACTGTAGGGGGGCTGTGAGGGGCTGTGGGAGACTGTAGGGGGCTGTGAGGGGCTGTGGGAGACTGTAGGGGGCTCTGAGGGGCCGTGGGAGACTGTAGGGGGGCTGTGAGGGGCTGTGGGAAACTGTAGGGGGCTGTGAGGGGCTGTGGGAGACTGTAGGGGGCTGTGAGGGGCTGTAGGAGACTGTAGGGGGCTGTGGGGGTTTAAGACTGGTAGACTGTAGGGGGCTGTGAGGGGCTGTGGGGGACTGTAGGGGGCTGTGAGGGGCTGTAGGAGACTGTAGGGGGCTGTGGGGGTTTAAGACTGGGAGACTGTAGGGGGGCTGTGAGGGGCTGTGGGGTACTGTAGGGGGCTGTGAGGGGCTGTGGGAGACTGTAGGGGGCTGTGGGGGTTTAAGACTGGGAGACTGTAGGGGGGCTGTGAGGGGCTGTGGGAGACTGTAGGGGGGCTGTGAGGGGCTGTGGGAGACTGTAGGGGGCTGTGAGGGACTGTGGGGGACTGTAGGGGGCTGTGAGGGGCTGTGGGAGACTGTAGGGGGCTGTGAGGGGCTGTGGGAGACTGTAGGGGGCTGTGAGGGGCTGTGGGAGACTGTAGGGGGCTGTGAGGGGCTGTAGGAGACTGTAGGGGGCTGTGGGGGTTTAAGACTGGGAGACTGTAGGGGGGCTGTGAGGGGCTGTGGGAGACTGTAGGGGGGCTGTGAGGGGCTGTGGGAGACTGTAGGGGGCTGTGAGGGGCTGTGGGGGACTGTAGGGGGCTGTGAGGGGCTGTGGGAGACTGTAGGGGGCTGTGAGGGGCTGTGGGAGACTGTAGGGGGCTGTGAGGGGCTGTGGGAGACTGTAGGGGGCTGTGAGGGGCTGTAGGAGACTGTAGGGGGCTGTGGGGGTTTAAGACTGGGAGACTGTAGGGGGCTGTGAGGGGCTGTGGGGGACTGTAGGGGGCTGTGAGGGGCTGTAGGAGAGTGTAGGGGGTTGTGGGGGTTTAAGACTGGGAGACTGTAGGGGGGCTGTGAGGGGCTGTGGGGTACTGTAGGGGGCTGTGAGGGGCTGTGGGAGACTGTAGGGGGGATGTGAGGGGCTGTGGGGGACTGTAGGGGGCCGTGAGGGGCTGTAGGAGACTGTAGGGGGCTGTGGGGGCTTAAGACTGGGAGACTGTAGGGGGGCTGTGAGGGGCTGTGGGGGACTGTAGGGGGCTCTGAGGGGCTGTGGGAGACTGTAGGGGGCTGTGGGGGTTTAAGACTGGGAGACTGTAGGGGGGCTGTGAGGGGCTGTGGGGGACTGTAGGGGGCTGTGAGGGGCTGTGGGGGACTGTAGGGGGCTGTGAGGGGCTGTGGGAGACTGTAGGGGGCTGTGAGGGGCTGTGGGAGACTGTAAGGGGCTGTGAGGGGCTGTGGGGGACTGTAGGGGGTTGTGAGGGGCTGTGGGAGACTATGGGGGGCTGTGAGGGGCTGTGGGAGACTGTAGGGGGCTGTGAGGGGCTGTGGGGGACTGTAGGGGGTTGTGAGGGGCTGTGGGAGACTATGGGGGGCTGTGAGGGGCTGTGGGAGACTGTAGGGGGCTGTGAGGGGTTGTGGGAGACTGTAGGGGGCTGTGAGGGGCTGTGGGAGACTGTAGGGGGCTGTGAGGGGTTGTGGGAGACTGTAGGGGGCTGTGAGGGGCTGTGGGAGACTGTAAGGGGCTGTGAGGGGCTGTGGGGGACTGTAGGGGGTTGTGAGGGGCTGTGGGAGACTATAGGGGGCTGTGGGGGCTTCAGGACTATGGGAGACTGTAGGGGGCTATGAGGGGCTGTGGGAGACTGTGGGGGGCTGTGAGGGGCTGTGGGAGACTGTAGGGGGGCTGTGGGAAACTGTAGGGGGCTGTGAGGGGCTGTGGGGGACTGTAGGGGGCTGTGGGGGCTTCAGGACTATGGGAGACTGTAGGGGGCTATGAGGGGCTGTGGGAGACTGTAGGGGGCTCTGAGGGGCTGTGGGAGACTGTAGGGGGGCTGTGAGGGGCTGTGGGAGACTGTAGGGGGCTCTGATGGGCTGTGGGAGACTATAGGGGGGCTGTGAGGGGCTGTGGGAAACTGTAGGGGGCTGTGTGGGGCTGTGGGAGACTGTAGGGGGTTGTGAGGGGCTATGGGAGACTGTGGGGTGCTGTGAGGGGCTGTGGGAGACTGTAGGGGGCTGTGAGGGGCTGTGGGAGACTGTAGGGGGCTGTGAGGGGCTGTGGGAGACTGTAGGGGGATGTGAGGGGCTGTGGGAGACTGTAGGGGGTTGTGAGGGGCTGTGGGAGACTGTAGGGGGCTGTGGGGGGCTGTGGGAAACTGTAGGGGGCTGTGTGGGGCTGTGGGAGACTGTAGGGGGTTGTGAGGGGCTATGGGAGACTGTGGGGTGCTGTGAGGGGCTGTGGGAGACTGTAGGGGGCTGTGAGGGGCTGTGGGAGACTGTAGGGGGCTGTGAGGGGCTGTGGGGGACTGTAGGGGGCTGTGGGGGCTTCAGGACTATGGGAGACTGTAGGGGGCTATGAGGGGCTGTGGGAGACTGTAGGGGGCTGTGAGGGGCTGTGGGAGACTGTAGGGGGCTGTGAGGGGCTGTGGGAGACTGTAGGGGGATGTGAGGGGCTGTGGGAGACTGTAGGGGGTTGTGAGGGGCTGTGGGAGACTGTAGGGGGCTGTGGGGGCTTTAGGACTGTGGCAGACTGTAGGGGGCTATGAGGGGCTATGAGGGGCTGTGAGACAGGGAGTTTCCTTTTAGCAATCATGCCATTCTAACATGTGACCACTGACTGGGTGGCCGAGGGCTGTGTTCTTCATCCTCCTGCTCCTTTCTCATGCCTCACTTGTTCCTCCTCCCTGGAGCCCTTTGTAGATTCATCTTCAGAACCATCCCTCACCCCTTCCAGCCCCTTCAGAGCTTCCTGGCTTCCAATCCTGAAAGGTGGGACTTGTGCGACCTGGAGGAGCCCGGCCAGCCGGTGTTAGCTTGTGCTGGACAGTGCAGAATGCACCCGAGGGAACCATGCCGTCCAGGTGGCAAAGGGGAGGATCTGGGGATTTTCTGTGGCCCCAGGTCTGCCTCCTGCTTTGCTTTGAAGAGTCTGCCTGCCATTGAGAGTGTGAGATGCCAGACAAGCCTGTGATTTCTCACCTTGGGAGACCCAGCATGGCCGCCCCTGCGCCCTCATCATGTGTCCACCACCTGCTCTCTCATCTGCGTCAGGGCCAGAGCAGCCCAGTCTGACTGCACAGTTGCTAGCGGTGTCTCACACACGTGTGTGTGCACAGGCACATGGAAGAACATGTACACACTGGCAATATACTAGTATATGTGCGCGTGCAAACACACACACACACACACACAGGTGCCCTCTCCAGGTCTCAGGATGTCTGCTCCTTTCAGTCCTTGGGTGGGTGGCTGTCTCCTCTATACACACCCCCTAGTGATGCTGAGGAGACACCCCTGTAATCATAGCCCCGCACTCAGGAGCCTCGTCCTGCCTGCAGGTGCACAGAGGCTCTGAGATGACCAACTTGCCCTCCTGGCCCCAGGGCAAGGAGCCCCAAGGGGTTCAGGGGGACTGGAGGATGGGTGGAGCTTCTTGGTGCTGTGTCCAGATCTCCAGGCCACCTGGAGAAGGTGCCCATGGAGCAGAAAACCGCACCCCGTCTCCACGGCTGGGGTGCACTCCATATCCTTTTCCTTTACAATCTCAGTGTAGTCCAAAGAAGGACCATGTAGCTTGGGACTCCCCATTCCTGCAGGTTCCTGCATCAAATGTGAGGCACCCCAAGTTCTGCCATGATATAATCCAGGAGCGGTGGAACTTCACCTCACAAGCCACTTGGCTGGTGGGGCCACAAACCAGCTTTCCCAACTGCACCTGTTATCCCCACTCAGCTCCCATCAGCCCCTGTCAGCCCCTACTCAGTCTCCATCAGCCCCTGGACAGCCCCCAACAGCTCCTGCTCAGCTCCTAGCAGCCCCTGCTCAGCCCCCATTAGCTCCTGCTCAGCCCCTGTCAGCCCCTGCCCACCCCTGTCAGTCCCTGCTCAACCCCCAGCAGCCCCTGCTCAACCCCCAGCAGCGCCTGCTCAACCCCCAGCAGCCCCTGCTCAGCCTCCAGCAGCCCTGGCTCAGCCCTCGTCAGCCCCTGCTCAGGCCCCATCAGCTCCTGTTCAACCCCTGTCAGGCCTGCTCAGCCCTTGCTCAGCCCCCATCAGCCCCTGCTCAGCCCCCATCAACCCCTGCTCAGCCCCCATCAGCCCCTGCTCAGCCCCCATCAACCCCTGCTCAGCCCCCATCAGCCCCTGCTCAGCCCTCATCAGCCCCTGCTCAGCCCCCATCAGCCCCTGCTCAGCCCTCATCAGCCCCTGCTTAGCTCCTGCTCAGCCTCTATTCAGCCTCCCACAGCCCCTGCTCAGCCCCCATCAGCTCATGTTCAGCCCCTGTTCAGCCTCTGTCAGCCCCCAGCAGCTCCTGGTAAGCCCCTGTCAGCTCCTGCTCAGGCCCCATCAGCTCCTGCTCAACCTCTGCTCAGCCCCTGTCAGCCCTTGCTCAGCCCCCATCAGCCCCTGTTCAGTTCCCAGCAGCCTCTGCTCAGCCCCCATCAGCCCCTGCTCAGCCCTTGTTCAGCCCCCATCAGCTGCTGCTCAGACCCTGATCATCCCCTTTTCAGCCTCTGCTCAGCCCCCATCAACCCCTGCTCAGCCCCCATCAGCTCCTGCTCAGCCCTTTTTCAGCCCCCATCAGCTGCTGCTCAGACCCTGATCATCCCCTTTTCAGCCTCTGCTCAGTCCCCATCAGCTCCTGCTCAGCCCCCATCAGCTCCTGCTCAGAACCAAGCAGCCCCTGCTCAGCCCCCATCAGCCCCTGCTTAGCTCCTGCTCAGCCTCTACTCAGCCTTTCACAGCCCCTGCTCAGTCCCCAGCAGCCCCTGCTCAGCTCCTGTCAGTCCCTGCTCATTCCCTTCTCAGCTTCTGCTCAGCCCCCAACAGCTCCTGGTAAGCCCCTGTCAGCCCCTGTCAGTCCCTGCTCAGCCTCTGCTCAGCCCCTGTCAGCCCCTGTCAGTCCCTGCTCAGCCTCTGCTAAGCCCCCGGCAGCCCCTGCTCAGCCCCCATTAGCCCTTGCTCAGCCCCCAGCAGTCTCTGCTTAGCCTCCTGCCGCCCCTGGACAGAGAGGGTGAGGATGCCACCTGTCTTCTGGCTCTAAGTACATGCCCACCTGTAATCTGGGGACTCTAATCCAGGCGCTTGAAGCTTCTACCCTGGGCCCTACAGTGGCCTCGCACAGGGTGGGCAGCTGGGCACTTGGAGGGGACAGAGCCATGATCCCCACAAAGAGCCCAGTGAGAAAATTGGGGTCTGCCCTTCCCTCCGAGCTCGGGGGGCCAGTGGCTGGGGAAGTGGGATAAGGGGCATAATCTTTCAGTGAGCTCCAAAGGGATGCGGGGCGGGGGGGGGGGGGGGGGTGGGGTGTGGCAGGGGGAAGGTCAGTGTGGGAGCACTTCCTCCAGGCAGCTGGCCTGCCCCCATGAGCCCGCAGAGTCCTGGCAGTGGAGCTGGCACTGGGGCCATGGGGGTGACCTTGAGGTCAAGAGGGCAGTGTCCTGTTGCCAGGGACACTGGCCCACCAACCTGGGTGAACAACCAGGAGCAGAGGGAGGGCCCTGCTGGCGATGCCGAGAGAAGGGCTTGGCTGGAGGCACATGTGTGGACAGAAGCAGCTGGAGGCTGTGTAGCCCATGGGTCAAGGGCTGACCCTCTGCTCTCCGAAAGCTCCGGGGAGCTTGGTCCTGGGCTGCCTGGCATTCAGGCTCTCCCTTGGGCTCCAAGGAGCTCCACATGGTTCCCTCCTGTTTGATCCTTCCCAAGCTCACAGCCAGCACTCCTCCAGGCTTTGCATCGGCCACGGCTACAGTGCACAGAGCTCAGTGCCCACCTCGCTGCTGCTCTCAGCTGTGCCATGCTGGCACCAACTTGGTCTTTTAGTTTCTGCTAGATCTTCCCCAAGTGGGCTTCCTCCTGTCACTCCTGATTGCCTCCCCCAGGCCTCCTCCCATCAGTGTCCATCACATCACTCAGCACCAGGAACTCAGCGTCTGTTCCTAAGCGTCATCACCAGGTTGCTTTCCCACCTGACTCAGGCCCTCCAACACCGATGTGCCCACAGGGGCTGCTCAGCAAAGCTCTGAGGAGGACGCACCGTGTGGAGGGCCGGATCCCCGGCATGCCCTGCGGAGAGGCTCTGTGGAGCTAGATTTTTCTCCTCCTGTCTCTCATTCCTTTTGAGTTTAACCAAGACCTTGTTGAAGAAAGAGGGTTTTTCTAAAAAAACTTAAAAAGTACGGTGTCCAATCAGCAGCGTGTGCCGCACAGTGCACTTGCGGGACGTTGCGCAGGTGCAGGTCTGACCGGTGACGGGTGCAGGTGGGCGCCCCACCAAGAAGGACCAGAGCCGGGCTGGCGCGAGCTGGTCCTTGGGTGTTCCTGCCTCGGCCTCTCCACTTGGAGCCCCTGGCGAATCGGAATCAGGGCCATCATTGTGGACTGGTGCTTCCCTGTCTCTGGGAAAACTGCACAATTTTCCGCGGGGGGCTTTACACCTGGGGAGCCGTGAGTCAGCAGCCTGTCCGCCTGAGGGCCCGCCGGGCCCCGGGCAGAGGCTCGGTTTTTAGTTACCCGCCTCCAGGCCAAGAGCACAGCCCCTCCCCCCCGGGCCGAGGGCCTTCAGGCAGTCTTGCTTCCTAGGAGAGAGACTGAGAGACTAGGGGAGAGGGGCTGCCAGGGAGTTTGAGGACAGGGTGGCCTCAAAGGGTGGGCAGATGCATACAGCATTGCCCACTTCCCTTTCCGGGGCTTCCTCCACACACAGAAGACTTGGTGGAGCCAGCGTGACCTTTGACTCCTGAGTAGTGTTTCCCGCTGCTCAGTGAGTGCCTGGGCTGACTTTGAAACATGCCAAGAATTTAAAGGGACAGGGGCCATCTCCTTCCTCACCCACCGCCTGGCTCAGGCCTCCTTTTCTCCTCACTGTCCAGAGAGAGGATCATTTTGTGGTTACTATTTTTTAAACTTATTAATTTTAGGGAGAGAGAGGATGGGAAAGGAGGTGGGGGTGGGGGTGGGGAGAGAAACATCAAGTTGTTCCACTTATTGCTGCATTCATTGGTTGATTCTTGTATGTGCCCTGCCCGGAGATCGAACCTACAACTTGGCACATGAGGACGATGTGCCAAACCACCAAGCTCCCCGTGGCTGCTGTTGGCCCCCTTCTGCTGACCGGAAGGCCTGCTGGCTGGACCCTCACAGCTGGGGTTGGGAGACGCTAACCACCCAGAAGGTTCCTTTCAACTCTTGAAAACCACACAAACACAACAGGACCCCACGGACACACACACCTGCTCCCTCAGGCCCGCTTTCCACTAACCCTGGAAAACTGCAAATCCTGGAAGAATTAAGGAATATCTTTTTTTTTCGAGAATAATAATAATTGCTAATTCCCTTTCCTGACAGAACTTTTTATATTAGGCATTTGGATGTCTTTTTTAGATCTTGCTGTTTCTTCAGGAAGCAAAGAAAAAAAATGTATGTTCGTCAGCAATTCAAGGTTTAAAGCGAAGGAAGGAATGGCAGCTAACAAGAGTGGCAGGGGCTTACTCTCCTGTGTCCTACTTACAAGCTCAAAGCACATTTCCTTGTAAATTAAGTGAGAGTGAAATTCAGGGAGGTGGGGGAGAGAAACACGATTTTGAAACATGGAAGGAATTTAAATAGACAGGAAAATCAGATGCAGGGGCCACGCCTCCAACACAAACCCTCGCCTTTTAAGGGGCTAGGACTCCTTTATCAGGTGGGGAGCGGGGTGGCAGGGCTTGTTAATATTTAAGAGGTGACTGAGACCTGTGCTTGGGAAGGCCCAGCATGGGCAGCACACATCTGCCTCAGCAACCCCCATGGGAGGTGCTGGGGATGCCAGCCACCCCTGTAGCTGGGGCCCATGTTCTAGAAGGCCTGGGGCATGAGGGACTGTAGGAGACACCAGCCCTGCCTGGGCAGAGCGATGAGGGGCCAGCACTGGCTCCAAGGCCCCGCAGCAGGTAGGTGTCTTTGAAGTCCCATCTTTTATTTTATTTTTTACTTTTTAATGTTTTTATTGATTTCAGAGAGGAAGGGAGCGGGCGAGAGAGAGAAACAATAGTGAGAGAGAATCATGGACCGGCTGCCTCCTACATGCCCCACACTGGGAGCCGAGCCCCCAGCCCGGGCATGTGCCTGACCGGGAATTGACCCGTGACCTGGTTGACACTCAACCACGGAGCCACACTGCCGGGCTGGAGTCCCATCTTTTATTTTAGAAATGGGTGTGTTTTTGCCATCTGCTCTGTGTTTAAACCTGCCGTGTATCCTCTGTGCTGGTCGTCACAGTGCTCCCAGGCAGGCCTGGCGTCTGGAGAACTCAGGCCTTAGGGCAGGCAGGGCCACGCGTGCCTGGCAGCCACGTCCTGGTGACCTCAGCCAATAAGTTAGGATTTGGTGCCAGGCGCCAGCTGCTATGCAGGGCACATGCCCCGAGGCCCAGGCAAGCCCGCTGATGCCAAGTGTCCCGAGGCATCCGGCACGGAGCTGGGCTCAGCAGTGGCCATGTGTCCTGAGGATAGGCTGGGCGCAGCCTCAGCTGGACCCTGGGAGAGGACCTCTGAGTGTGTTCAGGGTGCCGAGCTCAGGAGCGGCTCCAGCTCATGCCCATCCGCACCCCGTCCTCCACCTGTGGGAGGCGGTCCGTCTGTTTCTACTGGACCCAGTGCACTACCATTCTTCGGCTACAGGCGTGGCCCTGGCGGGAGGGGGTCACCCTGCTCACCTGCTTCAGCCCTTGCCTGCCCTCTGGTGTCTGGATGATGGAGGAGGATCAACGGGAGGTGGGGCTTTCTACAGGTCTGTGAACCACACACATCTCATGATGGCCTGATCAATGTGACACTTGGCACATTGGGGGCCCAGCCACAACTCCATCAGCACCGAGTCTTCCAGCAAAGCCATCCTCAACACGCACCTCCCTATCCCCTATCCTCCCCTGCTCCCCCGCCCACCCCACAAGCCAGCAAAACACAGTTTGGGATCCGGTCCACCCCCTGCACCCACCCCTCCCACCTCTGGGCCCCACCCACTGCCGGACTGCCACCCGCCAGGACTGCTCCTGACGCCCCACCGGAGCTGAGCTCCTGACACCCCTTCGCCTCCCAAAGTCTTCCTTTGCTGTTCAGGCTCCTAACCTGGAGTTGCGAGATGCCAGTCTCTGTCTGGGTCCCCCGCTCTTGGAGGGGCTTGAGGAGACCAGCGCCCTCTACCCAGCTACTGGCAGTGCCCTGACGGTGGTCTGTCCTCACCCTCGGGGCTGCCCAGAGCAGGGGTCCCATCACCACAGATGCTGCTCCCCCAGCCGGTTCCCATTCTGAGAACCCAGGCTCCAGGTGGGCCGCAGGCTGTGCCCTCCAGGCCCACCTGACGCGCCACCAGGCAGCGCTGACGGCTGAGTGGCCCTTGGGAACCAGGGGCCGGGGAGACCCAGAGTGCCTGGGCAGGCTGCTGGCCTCTGCCCCCGGAGCGCGCACCGGCCTGGTGCTGGCAGGGGCTCCCGTGCAGGGCCAGGCAGGGGCTGAGACAGCTTGGCTCTGTCTGTTGAGAGGTTTTGCTTGTGACACTGAAGAGCCACTCCAGTGACCCTAACCAGCACTGGCCCTGACCCTGTGACCCCCAGAGCCAGCGACAGTGGGGTGGAGACAAAGACACTGAAAGAGCACTGAGCCAAGGAGCAGCAGGAGCACTGCCCTGACACTCCTCCCAGTCCCGGAAGGACCTCCCGCCGCCTTAGGGCGGCCTGGCTGAGGACAGCAAGGGCACTCCCCATGCCCGCCTGCCTTCTCTCCCCTGCCTGGGACTGGCTTAGTTGGGCACACCACCCAAAACGGAGCCCTCTTTCCCGGCACGCCCGCGGCTGTGCGAGCCCTGCAGTCAATGCCCTGCAAGTGAGTTATGGACTCAGGCCCCAGCCAGCAGCCTGCTCCTCAGCACTGCCTGCCTCCGGGGCGTGGGCGTCCTGCACAGCAGGTGGGCACTAGGTCCCCGGAAGTGAGGAAGCTCTGCTCAGGACAGTGAGTTAGCCGAGGCCAGTCTCTGCCAGGCATGGCACCCACGTGCCTGCAGGGAGGGGTGAGCTGAGGAAGAGCCCGCGTCACCCAGGCGAGGGCCCTGCTCGCGCCTCCCGAGTATAACGTGGGTGTCCAGTGACGGCCCCGGCCCCTCCTCCACCTACAGGACCCTTACGGCCATGTTACCCAACACTCGGTCTTCCTGTCTTAACACACAGCTACCCAGCAGTGGTCTCGTGACGTCAGAGCTGAGGAAGGCATTGGATCCAACGGGTAGGGGTGGAACCAGGCAAGAAACTGTTCTGATGCTCAGAATGAGGCCTCTGCAGTGACAATCACATGGCCACTCCGCTTCTGCAGGGAATATGAGCGAGTAGGAGGCTCCCCCAGCCCCGGCCCCACACCCGGGACGTGCCGTTTGGGGAGGTTTAGTAGAGAACTTGGGTGGTGCCACTAAGTGTCGGCCACAGACACGGTCAGACAGGCTGCGTGTGCTCGGTGGAAAAGGAGGGTGCAGCGTGTTTGAGCAGAGGTTCCACGGGCATCTCATGACGCCTGATCTCAGAGATACTAAAATTAGGATCAAAAAGGCCCGCGGCCGAGTTGGTGGCATCTGAGCTGGTTTCTAAAACCATGCACCTGGCTGCAGAATGTGTGGATGTGGCAGAGTCTGCGGGCAACGGGTGAGGATGAGATTGGACGCAGGCATCAGCTGGCCCTCCTCTCATTCCCATCACCATGGGAACTGACGAGTTGTAACTTTCTCCATCCAGAAGACAGAATTCATGAGGGCCTTCCTCATCCTTCTCGAGGTAATCCTTTGTCAAGCTCTTCTGAGCTGGGACACCTCGTGTGAGCCACTTGAGATGGAGTGAGACAAGACAGACCTGGCTGGAGGTGTGTGTGGCCTCGTGGGAAGTGTGGGGGTCCATGGCAAGGGAGGCACTGTACAGAGCTGGGGGTGCCACCGCGAGTGTCCCTGCCCTGCCCCGTGCCCAAGCCCAAGTGTGGGCTTCCCCAAGGCATTCCCCTCGGGAACGGCATGCCTGTCCTGCCCGCATGGTGCTGGGCTGCTTCTCGTCACCTTGGACTGTCTTTGGGTCGATGCTGGGCTGGACTTAGCGGGCTACTCACTTCAGAAGTTGAGTGGGTCAGAGGCTGGTGCATGGAGGGTGCCCTGGCTGCAGGCTTCTGCCAGCACTGCGCCTGGGCGTGCTGCCGGGCTGAGGCCATGCTATTGGGATCAAGAGGGTGGCTCACCGGCTCGTGAAGAGGCCTTGCAGAGCTGCTGCTTCTGTGGAAGTGAGAGATCAAATCGAACATCTGCTTGTGAGAAGATTAACAGACCAGCCAGACCCTGCCAACTTCCTGCCAACACAGGGCAGATTTCGGGGACCTGCCTGCCGCCGGCCCCGAACAGGTCGGTATCGGTGGAAAGGGTCCTGCTGTGTGAACTTGATGTGCTCGAGGTCACTGACGCAGCCCCTGAGGAAATTTATTGCCCAGGGTCAGGCGCGGAAGCCGTGGCTTCAGAAAGCAAGGGTGCTGCTGTTTCTTCAAACTCCGTTTCCTCAGGCTGCCCACGTCCACAATCTTCTAAGGAAGCTGCTGACAGCCCCTCCTGAAACCACTCTGGAGCTGAATTCAATGCATCCAGAGTGTTCCCTTCTGAGCTGTTCCAAATCTCCCCCCACAGCAGCTTCAATTTTGAAAAATGTGATACATTTTTAATACCAATGGCTACACTTGTTTCCTTAGAAATGTATTTTCAAGAGTTGATAATATGCTTCCTCTACAAAGAGAAGCCATTGAAAGCCAGAAGCAAACATTCAAGGGCTGTGTCGGTGGCTGTTCGGCAGGTGTGGCCTCCACACGGCCCTGCGTCCCCCAAGCCTCAGCCGCTGGCAGGAGTCTTTTTTCTTCTTCATTTAAAAAAAAATCTTTATTGTTCAGTTTATTAATTACATTGTTCCATTTTTGCCCCCTATAGCTCCCCTCCACAAGGTACCCATCCCACCCTCCGCCCTTACCCTCCCCACTGTCCTCTCCCATAGTTGCATGATTTTTGTCCAGTCTCTTGCTGCACTTCCCACACCCCTTTTTCCCCCAAGAATTGTCAGTCCATTCCCTCTCTATGTCCGTGATTCTGTTACATTCACCAGTTTGTCCTGTTCATCAGCTTATTAATTCACTTGATTTTTAGATTCATTTGTTGATAGATGTGTATTTGTTGTTCATAATTTACACTTTTATCTTTTCCTTCTTCCTCTTCTTAAAGAATATCTTTCAGCATTTCATGTAATATTGGTTTGGCGGTGATGAATTCCTTTAGCTTTTTCTTATCTGCGAAGCACTTTATCTGACCTTCAGTTCTGAATGATAGCTTTGCTGGATAGAGTAATCTTGGTTGTAGATTCTTGCTGTTCATCACTTTGAATATTTCTTGCCACTCCCGTCTGGCCTGCATCTTTTCTGTTGAGAAATCCACTGACAATCGTATGGGTGCACCCTTATAGGTAACCATCTGTTTCTCTCTTGCTGCTTTTAATATTCTCTCTTTGTCTTTTGCTCTTGGCATTTTAATTATGGTGTGCCTTGGTGTGGTCCTCTTAGGGTTCCTATATATTGGGGTTCAGTGCGCTTCTTGGACTCCTAAGTCAATTTCTTTCACCAGGTGGGGAAAGTTTTCAGTCACTATTTTTTCAAATAGGTTTTCATTGTCTTGCTCTCTCTTTTTTTCTGGCACCCCTATAATTCTGATGTTGGCATGCTTGAGGTTGTCCCAGGGGCCCCTTACACTATCTTCAATTTTTTGGATTCTTTTGGTTTTTTGCTTTTCCAGCTGAGTGGATTTTACCTCTTTGTATTTCAAATCTTTAACTTGGTTCTTGGGGTACTCTAGAGTACTTTTAGGTCTTTGTATAATATTTTTTTATTTCAGTCAGTGTATGCTTAATTTCTGGTTGGTCCTTTTTCATATCCTTGAGAGTCTCCTTTATATCCTTGAGGGTCTCCTTCATTTCCTTGTAGGTCTATTCATTTCCTTGTAGGTCTTGCTTATTTCCTTGTAGGTCTCGGCCTTTTCTAGGAGCCTCCTGAGAAGCCCTGTAACTGTGGTTTTGAATTCCATGTCCAGTCGTTTTTTTCCCTCCATTTCTTTCACATCTGATTTCTTTCCATGTCTCTGCATGGTGGCTGCTTCCCTGAGTTAGTCAATTAGCTTTGTGTGGTAGATGTCCTACAAGGGACAGTGGCTCAGCCTCTCCAGTTACCTGAGGTGGATATGGGTTGCACAGTCTTGTTGAAGTTAAGCCCAGGTTAATCGTTGTTAGCACTTGGAGGGGTTGACCTCCAGGCCAATTGTCTGTGACGTTCAGCTGTGGTCAGGTTGGATGGGCGGAGTCTCCAGGCCAACCAGACAGCGTCAGCTCTGTCCTATGTGGCCCCAGGGACTCTGTGCTGGTGGCAATGGCTGCTAGCACCTCTGGGAGAGAGCTGCTGTCGAGCTCCACTGGCTGCCAGAGAATTCAGACTCTCCCCAAATGAGTCTGCACAACCAATGTCTCACCGAGGGTCGCAAAACAATGCAGTCTGACGGTTTTCCAAATGAAAGAGCAAGTCACGAGTGCTCTCTGCGCGGTCACACAGCTGCACTGTTCCCAAGTTCATGTGCACTCTGCACAAGCTCACCTTTTCTACAAGGTGGCAGACCGTTGCAGCACCGAGCTTTGGTGTGCCCTCTCACTGTCCAGTTTTTATCCCGTATGATTGTGGATTCCCTGGACTTCTCCCGGAGCTGGGGCATCAGTGCAGTGGGACGTCTTTGTCTTCCCTGTTTGAGAAAACCAGCCGGGTTTTTAGCCACCCGCCCTATCCGCTGGCGTGCACTCCAAACTTCTCTCTGCATGTATCTTCAATGCTATCCTCAGCTGCTCCTCTGAGTCACAGTGTCCTATCTTCTCTTTTATTTGTGGAATTTTCACTCAGCCAGCTTTCCGGTGATTCTCGATGGTGTTTGTTCTTTCGTTAAGTTGTAGTTTTGAAATTGCTGTGTGAGGCATCAAAATAGGTGTTTACCTGTGCTGCCATCTTGGTTCTCTCAGTACTACAATTTTCGGCAGGAGAAGTCTTTTAACAAGACAAGCAGAGCTGTTCCTATGGTGCTCAGGAGCAGGCCCTTCCCTTGTGCACAGGGTTGGGCATCAGGAGGGTCACCTCGGGATGGGATGGAGCCCCTGAAGCCCCCACTGCTGTCCTGAGCACCAGGGGAGAGGTGAGCAGTTGGGGGGCTGGGGGCCAGGGTTGCAGAGCAGAGATGGGGTGAGCAGTCAGGGGTCTGGGGAACAGGGGTGCAGAGCAGAGATGGGGTGAGCAGTCAGGGGTCTGGGGAACAGGGGTGCAGAGCAGAGATGGGGTGAGCAGTCAGGGGTCTGGGGGGCCAGTGGTGCAGAGCAGAGATGGGGTGAGCAGTTGGGGGTCTGGAGTCAGGGATGCAGAACAGAGATGGGGTGAGCAGTCAGGGGGGCTGGGGGACAGGGGTGCAGAGCAGAGATGAGGTGAGCAGTTGGTGGGGCTGGGGGCCAGGGGTGCAGAGCAGAGATGGGGTGAGCAGTCGAGGGGTCTGGGGGACAGGAATGCAGAGCAGAGATGGGGTGAGCAGTCAGGGAGTCTGGGGGGCCAGTGGTGCAGAGCAGAGATGGGGTGAGCAGTTGGGGGTCTGGAGTCAGGGATGCAGAACAGAGATGGGGTGAGCAGTCAGGGGGGCTGGGGGACAGGGGTGCAGAGCAGAGATGGGGTTAGCAGTTGTGGAACTGGGTGCCTTCCTCTGGGCCGGAGGAGCCGCCTGAGGTTGACACAGCGCAGGCCCATGACCGACATTCCTACCCTGACCCCACCATGGGCCCACCAGGCAAATGGGGTCTGTCTATGGGGGCAGAGCTGTGACTGAACCCTGAAGCACAGCTGGGCTTGAGGCAGATGGGGCAGGCGTGTTTGCTGGCACTTCTGTAGGAAGCAGCCCATGGCCCCTACACAGTGGGACTTATGGTGCTCAAGGAGCCAGTGTCTCCACAAGTCCCGGATGGAAGCGGCTCCCAGGGCCATGTGGTCTCAGGAGAGTGTGAGTAAGGACAGGAAAGGGACCTGAGAGCCGCTGCTGGGCAGCCAGGCGGGGTGGCACCGAGGACCGTCACCAGTGGGACGGGGCGGGGGCAGGGGAGAGGACCGGCTGTGCCGTGTCCTGAGCAATGGACAGGAGGCTGTTCCAGGTTGCTCGGGGCGACCGCACTTTGCAAATGCCGGGTGCAAAGCCCTGTTCGGAACAGGACTGCTGTGTGGTGAGGCCGCGTGGGCTCCTACCACCTCGGCGGGTGCAGGAGGCTGCACCTTGGTCCACAGCAGACAGAGCTGTTGTTTTTATTAGGGGTGAGTGGGAGGTGAGGGGATCACAGGAGCTGACTGAAGCAGCAGGATTCCAGCTCCTCCTGCCCCCGGCTGATGAACACCCTTTCCTGATGCCAGCCCTGCCTGCCTTTGCCTCTGGACGCCACTGAAAAGGGTTGAAGAGGTAAAAAACCATAAAAGAGATGAACGATGTGGGGTGAGGAGGAAAGAAACGCATTTCTGCTGCAGTTCCCACAGATGTCTGGTACAGGAATCTGGGACTCGTGTCCAGGCTGAAGGGTCTGCTGTCTCTGCAGGCTCAGCCCAGGGCTTCTGTGACAGAGCGGTTCTCACTCCCCGGAGCACAGGTTGCCCCGAGGACTGGCCAGGGATGCCTTCAAAGGCACCACGAAGAATGTTATCACAGTCGTTTATGCAACAGAAAAAGTGGACAACCAGGCAGAAAAGGTCTCGTGGCCACCAGACTCTTGGAGAAAGAAGGAGAGATATAATATGGAGTGTGGGAGAACATGGTGACCACAGACACCGCAGACATGGTGGGGGAGTGACCACGGACACCATGGATATGGGGGAGAGTGACCACAGACACCATGGACACAGTGAGAGTGACCACGGGCACCATGGACACAGTGAGAGTGACACAGACACTATGGACACAGCGAGAGTGACCACAGACACCACGGACACAGCGAGAGTGACCACGGACACCACGGACACAGTGAGAGTGACCATGGGCGCCATGGACACGGTGAGAGTGACCACGGGCACCATGGACACGGCGAGAGTGACCACAAACACCATGGACACGGCGAGAGTGACCACGGGCACCATGGACACAGTGAGAGTGACCACAGACACCATGGACACAGTGAGAGTGACACAGACACTATGGACACAGCGAGAGTGACCACGGACACCATGCACACAGCGAGAGTGACCACGGACACTATGGACACAGCGAGAGTGACCACGGACACCATGCACACAGTGAGAGTGACCACGGGCACCACGCACACAGTGAGAGTGACCACGGACACCACGCACACAGTGAGAGTGACCGCGGACACCACGCACACAGTGAGAGTGACCGCGGACACCACGGACACAGTGAGAGTGACCGCGGACACCATGGACACAGTGAGAGTGACCGCGGACACCATGGACACAGTGAGAGTGACCGCGGACACCACGGACACAGTGAGAGTGACCACGGACACCACGGACACAGTGAGAGTGACCACGAGCACCACGGACACAGTGAGAGTGACCACGGACACCACGGACACAGTGAGAGTGACCACGGACACCACGGACACAGTGAGAGTGACCACGGACACCACGGACACAGTGAGAGTGACCACGGACACCACGGACACAGTGAGAGTGGCCACGAACACCACGGACACAGTGAGAGTGACCACGGGCACCACGGACACAGTGAGAGTGACCACGAACACCACGGACACAGTGAGAGTGACCACGGGCACCACGGACACAGTGAGAGTGACCACGGGCACCACGGACACAGTGAGAGTGGCCACGGGCACCACGGACACAGTGAGAGTGACCACGGGCACCACGGACACAGTGAGAGTGACCACGAACACCACGGACACAGTGAGAGTGACCACGGGCACCACGGACACAGTGAGAGTGACCACGGGCACCACGGACACAGGGAGAGTGACCACGAACACCACGGACACAGTGAGAGTGACCACGGGCACCACGGACACAGTGAGAGTGACCACGAACAACACGGACACAGTGAGAGTGACCACGAACACCACGGACACAGTGAGAGTGGCCACGGGCACCATGGACACAGGGAGAGTGACCACGGGCACCATGCACACAGCGAGAGTGACCACGGGCACCACGGACACAGCGAGAGTGGCCATGAACACCACGGACACAGTGAGAGTGGCCACGAACACCACGGACACAGTGAGAGTGGCCACGAACACCACGGACACAGTGAGAGTGACCACGAACACCACGGACACAGTGAGAGTGGCCACGAACACCACGGGCACAGTGAGAGTGGCCACGAACACCACGGGCACAGTGAGAGTGGCCACGAACACCACGGACACAGTGAGAGTGACCACGGGCACCACGGACACAGTGAGAGTGACCACGGGCACCACGGACACAGTGAGAGTGACCACGGACACCATGGACACAGTGAGAGTGACCACGGACACCATGGACACAGTGAGAGTGACCACGGGCACCATGGACACAGTGAGAGTGACCACGGGCACCATGGACACAGGGAGAGTGACCACGGGCACCATGGACACAGGGAGAGTGACCACGGGCACCATGGACACAGTGAGAGTGACCACGGGCACCATGGACACAGGGAGAGTGGCCATGAACACCATGGACACAGTGAGAGTGACCACGGGCACCATGGACACAGGGAGAGTGACCATGAACACCATGGACACAGGGAGAGTGGCCATGAACACCATGGACACAGTGAGAGTGACCACGGGCACCATGGACACAGTGAGAGTGACCACAGGCACCATGGACACAGTGAGAGTGACCACGGACACCATGGACACAGTGAGAGTGACCACGGGCACCATGGACACAGTGAGAGTGACCACGGGCACCATGGACACAGGGAGAGTGACCACGGGCACCATGGACACAGTGAGAGTGACCACGGGCACCATGGACACAGTGAGAGTGACCACGGGCACCATGGACACAGGGAGAGTGGCCATGAACACCATGGACACAGTGAGAGTGACCACGGGCACCATGGACACAGGGAGAGTGACCATGAACACCATGGACACAGGGAGAGTGCCATGAACACCATGGACACAGTGAGAGTGACCATGAACACCATGGACACAGTGAGAGTGACCACGGGCACCATGGACACGGCAGGAGAGTGCCCATGGATGCCACAAACTCTGCAGACATGGTGAAAGAGCGACCACAGATGCTGCAGACACAGTGAGAGAGTGACCACGGATGACATAGACACAGCGAGAGAGTGACCATGGATTGTGGACACAGTGAGAGAGGCGTGTGCCCAAGCTGAGCACACGCTCAGGGCTGAGCGGGTCTGTGGAGAGGTAGTTAACCACCAGTATATTTGGGTTTCCTTTGTCAATATTTTGCATTTCTCTGATCAAAACTCTTTCTCATATGGAAACTTGAGGATTGACCATTCGTACCCCTGCAGAGACCAGCATGATGTCCAAGGCGAATGGTGCCATGACTTAATCGGGGCAGATGGCTTTATAATCTGTTTTCTGCTGTGTCTGCAGAGTGTCAGCACCAGCAGGAGTGGAAGGTCCTCTCCAGCATCCTGGGGACCTGCAGTCATTGCTTTCCCCACCATCAGTCAGCTGTGGCACTGTCCTCGGCCACCTGACTGACCAGTAAACCGTCGGCCCAGTGCCATGCTGGGCACAGGGGCAGAGCTCACCCCCCTCAAGAAGCAGGACTGAGACATGAGCCAGAGGACGAGGACACACTGAGTGAAATGTGTCAGAGAAGGGGAGATGGCAGGCCTGCAGGGTCCAGCTTCAGACAGACGTGGCTGGGTGGTGGGGAAGACCTCCCTGGACAGACCGGTCTCAGAGGAAAGAGCTGCGTGAGGAACAGCCGAGGCGTTTCAAAAACAAGGTGCACTGCCCCGTGGCAGGAATGGCAGCTGCTTTCCCCATGCCGGAGAGGAGCATTTAACATTGAGTGCATGTGTGTGCATGTGCATGTGCATGCATGTAACATATTTCTCATGACTTTGTTTGCCATTTGGCCAGTGCACAAGAGAACAGTCTGCCACAGGGTCACATGTCACACGGAGGCCCAGCTTCACACCTTGCTGATGGTCATGAGTGCATGTGTATCTTTTCGTAACTGTCAGGCAGCATTTCCAGAGCTGTGACCAGCAACAGAGCAAATTCTTTCCACCTGCCTTTCATTTTGGAAACATTTTTTAAAAAAACATGCCTTGGCAGAGAACATGTGAGTGAGCTATGTGCAGAGCCCATGTCTGGCTGGCTGGTGACCGGGTCTCAGCCGGGAGACAGCGATGAGGCTGGCATTAGCGCACACGGAGGCAGAGAGCCTGCAGGGCACCGACAGTGCCGTGACTCGGGGAAGAATGGGCAGGAGAAGATGCTCTGCTGGCCTTGGAGATTATACAGGTATTTCCCACAAAGTTTAGGTGAAGTAAACAATTTATTTTTTGACAAAGATTTTTTTTTTTATCTATTCTCACACCAATTGACACCATCGCCAAATTGGGAAATGCCACCAACCCTCTGCTGGCCCTTCACGGCAGACAGACATTACTCGTACAGACACAGAAAGTCCCTCAGTTTAATCCCTTAGTTGATGAGACTAATGAAGAATCCAGATGAAGAGATGACTGGTCAACCAATCCTTTACTTGAATCACCCATATTTCCATAAACCATGACTGTAAAGAGGTTCGGCAAATTCTTTCATCTGAGTGAAATTCACAAACCACACATAACACAGGCCATCTCCACCAGGCCAGACTCCTGAATCACTTCACCTAGGAATTTAAATCTTTGTACCAGAATAGCAATGGTTCCATGAGGAGGTTGCATCAGACTGAGACTGAAGACATATAATCGAGCAAAAATAATAAAATGTGGAATTTCAGTAAGGATGCTTGTGAAAGTGAGAGTGGCTGTATTTGTAACTTTAAGATATACACTGAGTGGCCAGATTATTATGATCTCTGAATGTATAATAATCTAATATATATATATATATATATATATATATATATACACACACACACACACACACACACACACACACACAGACACACTAGAGGCCCAGTGAATGAATTTGTGCATGGGTGGAGTCTAGGCAGCCTGGCCAGGGGGAGGGGACATGGGTGATTGGCCCACCTGCCAGCTGGTCAAACTCCTGGTCAAGGGACAATTTGCATATTAGTCTTTTATTATATAGGATAACACTGAGTGGCCAGAGATCATAACAATCTGGCCACTCAGTGTATATGGGTGAAAGCAAAGAATTACCACAGAGTATATTACCTGCCTTAAGGCCTTTTCTTGGTTCTTGGCATCTTATTCACCAAGATAATTACAGCAGTGTGCTCACCGCTGAGCCATGACGGAAGCACAAAGCGCTAGGCTATGGAACAGCAAGTGAGAGCCATGGTCGCCAAAAGGACTGAAAGAAAAGTAGTGGCCCCAGGAGTTCCGACTCGAACAGCTGGTCAGCGAGGTGCCGAGGGGACAGGTGCGGGGAGGAACCGGAGCAACAGGCAGTCAGCATGCACCGGAGACCGTGAACCTAATCAGAGACAATGCTGGCTTGTGAATCACCATGTCCTATGAGCAGATCCAGCCCAGCTCTCTGCAACGAAGCTGTGCTTCAGGCACAGTGAGTGACATGCTAAGGGGACATTGCACAGTGAGGGGAAAACATGGTAGGAAAACTGTGTGTCCTTCACTTCACAACATACAGTCAGCGAGGATGACCCAGATGAATGGAAAGATGAAGTGGAACCCTATGAACCATGGAAAACTGGAGAAGGAAGAGGATGCTGTAACTGATCGAGGACCTGAAGCACTCTAATCAGGACCGCAGAGGGGTGGAATCTAAATGGAAACAACGGCCACATTTGGATGAAACCAAAGCTGAGCCTCAGAGAGCATGGTAGCAATGGGGCCGCCGCCCACAGAGCCCCTGTCACAGGAGAAGACAGCAAGCTCCAGGGGCAGATGATGCCAAAGCAAAACAACAAATAGTTGAGCACCACACAGTGTGCTCACAAGAAGTCAGGCTGCAAAGTGAAGTCAACGACAAGCTGCTGCCATTTGCTCTAAAGTGCCCAGCCTTCCCCAGGGCCGTGCCCAGTGGCAGGACACTGCTTGTAGCCACCCAGGACCGGGAGTGCACTGTGACAGTGGAATAAGAACTGGGAGAACTGACATCTGCATCGCCTGACACAGTAATAACATTTTTAGGAATGTGTCCTTCAGGAATAATATAAGCTGAATAGATCAAGTTTATGTATAAAGGTAGTAACCGCAGCAAGATTTTAAAATGCCTGTTCTGGAAACAACCTATGTACACCAATAGCAATAGCAACAGCAACACCATAGAAAGACCTGTGTGTTCCACAGGACACTATTTTACAGTCAATATGACAAGGTCACATGTGCTAAGTAAGAGCAAGATAAAGTAGAGTATGCAAATTATACATATATTCTAAAAGAAATACCAACGAGTGATTAAATCCAGATGGCAGAATTATTAGTGATTTAATTTTATTGTTCTGCATTTTCTAAGTTTTCCACCTACATATTCAATGAAACAAAACAAACATTCTAACAGAAATATACGCATTTCCCAACTCTGAAAAGGCAGGCTACCTGTGGCTCACATCATGACACAGGTCTTTCTAGTAGTGTCACCCAGTCTATGTTTGCGTGGATATTCTTCCCCCGCCCACCCGTCCACCCACCCATCCACCCACCCATCCACCCACCTATCCATCCGTCCACTCATCCATCCATCCATCATCTATCCATCATCCGTCCATTCATCAACCCATTCATCATCTATCCATCCACCATACAGCATTCATTTATCCATTCATCCATTCATCCTCCATCCATCCATCATTCATTCATCCATCCATCTATCTATCCATTCATATATCATCTATCATCCACCCACCATCCATCCATTCATCATTCAGCATCCATCCATACATCCATTATCCATCATCCATCCGTCCACCCATCCTCCAACATCTGGCCATCCACGCAACCAGCCAGACTATTATTTTTAATGTACATGGGACAGGTTTAAGGATGTCCTAATGGGATTTAAAGTTATCTAAGAGTAATGTTTGTCCTTGGGGTATGTAGAGATAAATGATGGAGACAGATGAGGCCACAGCAATGCAGAGCCACCTGAGATGGCTGAGCAGGTGCCATGGAGTCTAGGGACAGATGCTCAACTCTGTGGAAGGTGGTCCATGCTCCCCTCATTCCAAAACAGGCATATCACTAGTACCCACAGCCCCTGAGGAAGCCAGAGTTTATACCTCTCTGCTCTTTGCATTCGTCCTCCTCTGCCTGCCTCCTCAAAAAACTCCTACAACCCCAAGACCCAGCATAGAGAACTGCTTTGCGACCCGGTGACATTGCCTCCACATCTGGACTCTGCAAGTGGCCCTCAGTGCTGAGCCATGGTGATGCATCTCTCCCAGCTGTTAGCCTGGGACTTCTGACCTGGGGTCTGGGTCCCACACACCTTACATCCACTGCCTCACCCCAACACGTCACAGGTACAATATTTGCCAAGCAAAGGAATGTCTTTCCTGGCAGGTCCCTCCTCCCTCCTGACTCTTTTGATCCCTCTCAGCTATCGAAGAGCCTCCGACATTACATCTGGTTACACCTATCCAGAAGCCAACACCTTGCATTCAGCACTTGGTAGTGCCTGGCTATTCTCTAATTATTTAATTGTTGACTGTGCACTGTGGAGTGAGTGTGTGTGCATGTGACGGCATGGCCCTCCTTCAGAAGCTACTCTGGGCACAGGCTTGCTTCAGGCAAGGAAACACTGGGTGTCTGCACACACTTCCTCATCCAGGCAAGTGGCCAGGAGGGGAGAGGCCTTGGGAGGCAGAGGGGCGTTGGAGACAGTCTCCAGGGCTTCATAGGGACATTCATTGGAAGAGGCCACACAGTTTCAGACAAATTTGATGACCAAAGGATGGCACTGCTATCTAACCAGGCCCACCCAGCCCTGGGGGCCCGGAGCTCAGCAAAGGGAGCCGGGCAGGGGACCTGCTGGAAGGGCCGAGGTCAGAGCCCCTCCCACGTCAGAAGTGCTTCCTATCCCTGAGGTGAGGGCATGGGGACTGTGTTGGGGAGCATGGCTCCAAGGCAAGGCTCAGGTTGTGCTTGCCCATCCTAACCCCTGGGGAAGAGGGGAGACGTGCTGGGATGAGTGGCCAGGCTGAGTCTAGGTCTCCTCTCCACTCACTCTTCAGGGGGCCCATGGGGCTCTGCTGCTCACCCAGGGCCTCTTTGCTCCTTTGTGCTGCCCCTGCCAATGGCGGGGGCCTGCTTACCCTGCAGGGAGAGAAGTTAGGGCTGGCCACAGAGCACACGCTCCATGCCGTCCGTCCTCCTGTAGGAGAAAGCTCAGCACGCAGGAGGATGGGCACGCTGGACCTGTCTTTCTTTATATTAGTCCTCACCCAAGGGTGCCTTCCCATTGATTTTTAAAGAAAGTGGAAGATGGGGAGGAGGAGGATTAGGGAGGGAGAGAGACACATTGATGTGAGAGAGACACATCCATTGGTTGGCATGCACCCGTACTGGCGCTGGGGATCAAATCTGCAACCCAGGTACATACCCTTGACCCAGAATCAAACTCACAACCCTTAGCTGCAAGGGCTGGTGTGCTAGCTGCTGAGCGCCCACCAGGGCAGAATGCTGAGCTATGAAGCTAACGCATCAGCAAATGGGAGGTGCGCCCGCGGGATGGCAGGGTCTCTTCAGAGCAGGGGCCATGCCTGCCCAGCCACTTGCAGTCTCCACACCTCTCCCAAACCTCGCTCTGTGAACACCGTTCTGACAGGAAAACCGAGATCTCCCTGCAAGACTAAATGTCACTCTCCATAGCATAACACCTGAAGCTTCCTTCTCCCAAGTCCACCCCAACACTTGACACAGAAAATTAAACTCTCTCTGCTCATTGAGTGGGTAATGCAGCCCTCGGAGGCACAAGAGCCCCTGCGAGGTGAGAAATTAAAGCCACCAGCTGTAAGTGCTAATAGCACATATGAAACACGAGAAAGGTAACTTAATGGGCAATCAGAAGAAATCATAAAACTAACCATGCAGTTAATGTTTCAGGAGCAGACAGGGAGGGGTTCAATCACAGACAACAGCTAGGGCTGGTTTGGGGCCACAGTGAGTCCACTGTCAATGGAGGGATGGGGAGATAGGGGACTGCGCTCCTGTCCGGGCGGTCTTCCTTCAGCTGTGCCCAGAGGAGCAGGCGAGGGAGGGTGCCTGATCTCAGATCTGCCTTCTCTGCACCTTGGTGAGACCTCGAGACGCAGTGGAGGGAGGCAGTGGGTGGGGGCTGCAGGGCTGCAGGAAGTGAAGGAACACACATCAAGAGACCTAAGCGCCTTCAGGATCTTTGCTGACTGTGCACATGTGATAAGCACAGCGCTCTGTCTCTAGTTGACTGTTTAGGGACCAGGTTTAAGGCACAGGATGATAATTGGTTGCTGAAGCGGGGAGGGAAGAGGGGTCGGGGGCAGCTGCCTGCTTCATGCAACTCTGCATTCAGAACCCTCCATCTGATGCCACTTACTGTGGCCGCCGGATCAAGCTCTGGCACGGTTAGTGAGGGGAGAGTGGCAGAGCCGGGAACCCACCTCTGGTGATGGTGCTGCTGGGCCTGGGCCTGGGCTGGGGCTGGGGCTGGGCAGCAGCCTGGGAGGCAGAGGGCCACAGGGAGATGCAGTTCAGGGAAAAAGGACACATTTGGGCCTGGGCTTGGCTGAGGAGACTGGCCATGTGGTGGTGGGAGTGCAGCAGGAAGGACTTCGTCTGGACAGATGGACACAAGCCAGACCCAGGTCCTGGAATCCCAGCAGCACTTCAGAAAATTGTCTGCATGGTCAGCATGGTACAGATGAATACAGCATGCCATGAATAAAAGATTACTGTTTTTCTAAATCCTCCCTCGAGGATTTAGAGAGAGGAAGGGAGAAAGAGTGAGAAACATCGCTCTGTTTTCTCCTGCACATGCCCAGACCTAGAATTGAAACCACAAACTTTCTTTGTTGTTGTTGTTAATCCTCAACTAAGAATATTTTTCCACTGATTTTTAGAGAAAGCAGAAGGGAGGAGGAAAGACAGAAACATTGATGTGAGAGAGACACATTGATTGGCTGCCTCCTGCACATGCCCAGACCAGGGCCAAGAATGAAGCCTGCAACTGAGGTTTGTGCCCTTGACTTGAATCAACCCTCAGTCTGAGGGGTGATGCTCCATCCACTGAGCAACTTGGCCAGGATGTGACTACTATTTTATTTCTAGACATGAGAGGGTCCTGCACTTGTAGGTGGGTTTGTGCTCCAGGCCACATGCCTCCAGTGCAGAGTGTAGGGCTGACCTGAGCCCTGAAGGGGAGCTGGGCTCACACACACCCTCATGGTTTCCTGGGGACCTTTGATATCTGCCTCTGAGAGGGACATGCTTCCATGTACCCTCACCTCGAGGGCTAGTTTCTACCTTTACTATCACTACCAGAGGCCTGGTACACAAATTCATGCACAGGTGGGATTCCTCAGCCTAGCTGGCTATCAAGGCCTATCAGGGGGGCTGGCCAGCTGGGGAGAGGGATAGCGGGAGGTTGGCTTGCCAGCCCCTCTTCCCATCAGGACCGAGGGGGAGGGGCCGTGGGAGGTTGGCTGTGGGAGCACACTGACCCCTAAGGGGCAGGTCCTGCATTGAGTGTTTGCCCTCTGAGTGTCAGTGCACATCATAGCAACTGGCCAACCAGACATTCTGGCCATTCAGTCATAAAGGTTGCTTAGGCTCTTATCCCAGTGTATGAAATTCGTACATGGGGGGAAGGGGTGTCCCTCAGCCCAGCCTGCACCCTCTCCAATCTGGGACTCAATCTGAGGCAGTCGGACATCCCTCTCATAATACAGGACTGCAGGCTCCCAACTGCTCGCCTGCCTGCCTTCCTGATTGTCCCTAACTGCTTCTGCCTGTCAGCCTGATCACCCCCTAACCACTCCCCTGCCAGCCTGTTTGCCCCTAACTTCTCTCCTCTGTTGGTCTGGTCACCTCTAACTTCCCTCTCCTGCAGGCTTGATCACCCACAACTGCCCTCCCTTGCAGGCCTGGTCCCTCCCAACTGCCCTCCTCTGTAGGCCTGGTCCCCATCCCCCCAGTAGCTCTCCCCTGCAGGTCTGGTCCCCCCTAACTGCTCTCCCCTGCAGGCCTGGTCACCTCCAACTTCCCTCCTCTACCAGCCTGCCTGGTCATCCCTAACTGCCCTCCCCTCCAGGATTAATTGCCCCATCTGCCCTCCCTTGCAGGCCTGGTTCCTCCCAACTGCCCTTCCCTGCTGGCCATCTTGTGGTGGCCATCTTGTGTCCACATGGGTGCAGGATCTTTGACCACATGGGAGCAGCTATTTTTTGTGTTGGAGTGATTGCTAATCTGCATATTACTCTTTTATTAGATAGGTCAGAGGTCTGGTGCATGGGTGGGGGCCAGCTGGTTTGCCCTGAAGGTTGTCCCGGATCAGGGTGGGGGTTCTCTTGGGTTATGGGGTAGCCTGGGCGAGGGGCCTGTGGAGGTTTGCAGGCCAGCCACGACCTCCGGCAATCCAAGCAGAGGCCCTGGTATCTGGGATTTATTTATCTTCTACAATTGAAACTTTGTAGCCTGCAGTGGAGCCAAGCCTTCTGCTTGCTCCTTGGCAGCAGTCTTTTCTGTTGGGTTTTATTTATAATCTATAATTGAAACTTTGTAACCTTATGCAGAGACCTGGGCCAGCCAGGGCAGGTGGAAAGCTTGGCTTCCTCCATTGCCAGGGAAACCCAAGCCTCCCTCCTGCTCTCTGTGGCCACAGCCATCTTGGTTGGGGTTAATTTGCATACTCACTCCTGATTGGCTGGTGGGCCTGCTTGTGGGTGTAGCAGAGTAATGGTTAATTTGCATACTACTATTTTATTAGATAGATTTGTGGTTTTCACTATGGTCTGGCTGGTGGTCCCATAGGGCTTTCGGTTCTGCACCCAGGAGCTGCCTGCCTGGTCTGCAAGGCTCTAAAACAGAGTTGCAAGGCCAAGCACTCCCAGCCTGTGTCCCTCACCACAGGACTCTGGGCTCCCTCCTCAGGCCCCCTGTCCTTAAGCCCTGCTTGTCCCTGTTAGTAAATGACAAGCACCTAACTTCTGAATAAGGTCAAAATCCCCGAAGTCACTCTTGGGGCATGGGGAATAGCTCCCCTCCTGGCTTTTCTAAAGGGTCATTTGTCTGTGAGCAACATGGAAGGCACAGGTCGGTGACGGATGGCACCCGTGCTGCCTAGAAGGCTAGTCTGCGGAGAGAAGGGTGGGCACCATGTGCTGAAACCCAGGGTGAGAGTGTGGGTGTAAGTTCTCCTCTCCCAAATGCTTGGATGCACAGTGTCCTCTGGAGGTGACCGCTCACTGCCCGTCAGTGGTGCCCTGTCACAGCAGCAGCGACTCCCTCCCCCTTTCTTCCTCCCCAGCACACGTGGGTGCCCTTGATAATTCTGAGCACCTGCCCATACTTATGGATTTGTTGATAACATATTGTCTTCCATTGCACTAACAAGTGTACATAATAAAACACCTAAGAATAACTTAAAGGAAGAAAAATGAAATAAACATTGAAGAAATAACTCATGAACTACTTCAGTAACCACTGTAGTGACAGATGGTGCATGGCTGTCTATGTGCTGAGATGGGTGGTAGTTTGCCCGGGGGAACCTGGAGGTCTGGTTCTGTCTTGTCATGCTGCGGTTCTTGCTTCCGGGGCTCCACGGGAAGCTCCTTGTGGTGTGGTCCACATGGAAGAAGTGGCTGTGCTTGTAGAATGACAGCACTGACCTCCACGCCCTGCCCACAGCTATGCAAAGCTCATGCTCCTTTCCTGATGCCCATTCATTAGCTTTCAGACTTAGTACATTGTTGGTAAAGCTGGATCCTATGCCATCCACTGCTGGCTCCCTTTGGAAAGACATTACGTTAGAAAATTCCATTTCCAAGTTTTAAGCAATGTTGTGATGACAAATCTTATGAGGGACAAAGGCTGTTGTCTGTAACCATGTCACATAGCAAGGGACACATCCCCAAACACTTTTTCTATCTGGGAGGCTTTTTCATTTCAAAACCTCTACCGGGGCCACTGGCCCACGAGGGCACGAAGGGTGCTCTTGGCCTCTATGGCTCTTCACACCTAAACTCCCCACCACTGACCAGCAAGCCTCAGAGGGACACACACTTTCCGGTTTCTCTAATTTTATTACATTTATTATAAAGGTTTAGTGTTTCTGTTTTTATAAAATTAAAAATATAAAAAATATCAAATGTATATAAACCAACCTCAGGCTGTGTGGACTCGAACAGGGTAGGAAAGGGCCAGCTCCATGGTGTCAGGCCTGTCACCTCACCCACAGTCTGTTCACAGCATTTCAGTCTTGGCACCATTCTCCAGGGTTGTTCCAACTGTGAGGACAGCTTTACCCACAGAGGACTGCTGCTACTAGAGCTGTCACTTCCTGTTGGGAGTATTTCTGGTTCACACCTTTCCTTTAGTGGCGCAGAAAGAGCATTTCATAGCATTCAGCATTGAGATATTATCTATGGAGATGTTGTCAGCTCGCAGTGTCCTGGAGCAGCAGCCCACCGGGAGGGTCTCTGTCTCACCGTGGCCTACACAGCCCCACAGAGGCCCCACAACTGGAGAGTCACTCTTATCTTGCTGTGCCTTAGGTTTGTAGAAGCTGTCTCCCCACTTCTCCTTAAGTAAGTGCCATTTGACTCTTGGTCAGTATACTAGACATCGGCTGGAGGGCAGCATCACAATATGGCTGCACATAGCCAGACTACACACACATAGTCATGCAGCCAGGCTATATACAATTGGCATGCATACATACAGCCAGACCATGCACATACATACAGTCAGGCTACACACATACACGTAGTCAGGCTACACACATACATACAGTCAGGCTACACACTGTCGGGATGCACACACATATAACCAGGCTGTTGAGCTACACACATATAGTCAGGGTACACAGTCCAGCTGCACACATATAGTCGAGCTGCAAACGATAGGACTCAGAGGTCCAGGCCCTGCACAACCAGCATGTCTCTGGGGATGACCTGGACGTGACCCCAAAGCAGCAGCCCTGCCCCTAATTCCTTCTGCTCACTCTCCATTTTCAAATAGAATCCCATATCTGCTATGTTATCGAACATCTCTGGAGATCCATATCCTGCATTGTTTTACAAAATGGCAGGGCTCATATTTGGCGGCAGATACGACTTCATCTTTGTTCTCCTGTATGGATGCTTCCAAGCAGGCCCTAGACTCTGGTCATGAGCTCTGTGGATTTATTTCTGGTTTGCAATTCGATGTCACTCTAGGCAGATCTCATTCCTATGCCTTACTGATGCCTTTTAATCTAGAATCTTCTGCTTTTGTAACTCCCTCCATAAACATGTGGTGGTAATTAGGGGATGGAGCTGGACACTTGCTCTGCAGGGAGCAGACAGCCTCTTACATTGATGTCAATGCACATGCTCTGAATAAGTCATGATGGCTGTGGCCCCTCCACACCAGGTGACTTGAGAGGTCTTTGAATGGCATTGGCTGATAGATTCCATCAGCAATGGGCTGGCTGAGCTCATTTATTTTTTCATGGAACTACCAGGCAATTCAGTCAATAGTCGTCAAAATTGGAGTCCAGAACAGGCACAGCTGGACATCCCAGAGTTAATTAAAAGTCAGGAGGATAATGAAAGCGACCTGGCTCGTTCTGAGATCTGCAGAGGGAAAGGAACCAGGGCCCTTCATTGTTAAAGGGGTAGGAGAGGAGCCGAGGGTGGACAGAGCAGAGGGTGTGAGACGCGGGACAGAAGCTCCAGGCTCCCACTGCAGGGGAGGTGCTGGTGGTGGGATTCAATGTGTGGCTTGTGGTAATGTCGTCCTGTGAGGCCCAAGAGTTGGGTTCTCAACCTTCTTAAGTAAGTGGGATTTGTAGGAATAGACACCTGCATCTAAGTCTCTGCAAGGAGTGTGAGGGAGGAGGGGAGGCCACAGGGAAAAGGGGAAGCCATAGAGAGGAGGGGAGGCCACAGGGGACCAGAGTCATGCAGGGAGCAGGTCTAGTGGCTCAATGGCTGAGAAGGGGCCATGGTCTTTCAGCCTGTTTGTCTCGTCTGGTAGTCATGGGCTTCCTGCCTCATTGCTGACTTTGTAGAACGTGGTTCTCCTGACCACTGGAGCCTGCTCTCCAGCGCCCTGTGTGGACTAGCCCATGGTTATAGGCTCAGCTTGCTCATAGCCAACAGGGGATTTGTGGTTTCCTTCCATCTCTTCCCTCAGACACTACATAGTCCAACTGTAGCCATTTTCTGGGGCTGCCATTACAAATCACTACAAATTGGGTGGCTTAAAACAGCAACATATCTTCTTAGGGTCTGGAGGCCCCACATCTGAAATTAAGGTGTTTTCAGCAGGGCTGTGCTCTCTCTGAAATCCTTGCTAGGTGGCTTGGCTGATTGGAGCAGTGTCCCATACACCAAAAGTTCACTGGTTCAATTCCCAGTCAGTGCATATACCTAGTTTTCGGGTTTGATTCCTCTCATCTTTCCTCCCTTCCTCTCTCTAAACATATCCTTGGTGAAGCTAAAAAAAAGAACCATGTTCCATTCTTTGTCTCATCTCTGAAGGCAACAAAATACTATGGAATAAATGAATGAATGTTTAATAGAACACAGACAAAAGAAGAGCCCAAGGGTCTCATCCTCCATTATTGATTCATAATCTATTCATCATCCATCCATCCATCTATCCACCCATCCATCACCCATCATCCTCCATTATCTTTTCATTATCCATCCATATATCCATCCACCCACCCATCCACCCATCCATCCATCGTCCATCCATCCATCCCCCATCATCCCCTATTATCATTTCATAATCTATTCATCTTCCATCCATCTATCCATCCATCTACCATCCATCCGTCATCCATCTATCCATCCATCACCTATCACCCTCCATTTTCTATTCATAATCTATTCATTATCCATCATCCATCATTCTTCATCATCTATTCATAATCCATCATTCATCCATCTGTCCACCATCCACCTATCATCCATCTACCCTCCATTATCTATTCATAATATATCCAACATTCATTCATCCATCCACCCATCATTCATCATCCTCCATTATCCTCCATCATCTATTCAAAATCTATCCATCATCCATCCATCCATACATTCACCCTCCATCCTCCATAATTCATCTATTCACCTATCATTTACCTGTCCATCCATCCAACCATCCATTATCCAACCATTCACCCATTCACCTGTCCATCCATCCACCCATCCATTATCCACCCATTCACCCATTCACCTGTCCATCCATCCATCATCCATTTATCCATCCACCACTCATCTATCCATCATCCATCCATCCATCCATCATCCATCCACCTATCTGTCATACACCCATTCATCATCCTCCATCCACCCACCCCCTCATCCATCATCCATACATATGTCCATCCATCTACCCATCATTCATTCATCCATCATCCATCCATCATTGCACTGGATCCTTAAGATACAAAGACATCTGAGACAAACAGGATTCCTACACTGGTGGAGAATAAATATTCCCCCTGGAGGAGTTATTAAGAATCATCCACCCCTAGGAACCAAGATGGCAGCATAGGTAAACACCTATCTTGCTGCCCCACACAACAACTCCAAAACTACAACTTGACAACAGAACAAACATCATACAGAATCACTGGAAAGCTGGCTGAGTGAAAATTCCACAAATAAAAGTAAAGATAGGACACTGTGACTCAGACGAGCGGCGGAGCACAATGTTGAAGATACTCGCGGAGAGAGAGGTTTGGAGTTCTGTGTGAGCGCCAGCAGAGAGGGCAGGCGGCTGCAAACCCGGTTGGTTTTCTCCAATGGGGAGGGCGGAAGCATCCCACTGCACTGATTCCCCAGTTCCAGACAAGGTCCAGGGAGCCCACACTCATAGGGAGTAGAACTGGGCAGTGGGAAAGCATGCCGAAGCCTGGCGTGGCAGAGGTCTGCGAGCTTGTGGAGAGTGCGTGCAAACTTGGACCAGCAGTTTGCGCATAAACTTGGGAACAGAAGTGCGCGACCGCACAGAGAGGACTCGTGACTTGCTCCCTCATTTGGGAGACCACTGGACTGCACTGTGTTGCAACCCTGGATGAGACTTTGGGGGTGCGGACTTATTTGGGGAGAGGCTGAGTTGTCGGGCAACGGGTGGAGACCAGCGGTGGCTTTCTCTCGGAGGTGCATGCAGCCGTTACCACCCGGCACAGAGACCCTGGTGCCGCATAGGGCATAGCTGACGCTGCCTGCTCAGCCAGGAGACTCCACCCATCCAACCTGAACACAGCTTACCCACACAATCAATTGGCCTGAAGGTCAAACCCTCCTAGTGCTAACAACAGTAAGCTGGGCTTAACTTCAACAATACTGTATATCCCATAAAGGGCTGCACCAAGAGTATCCACCTCAGATAACTGGGGAGGCTGAGCCACTGTCCCTTAAAGGACATCTACCACACAAAGTTAATGGACCAACTCAGGAAAGCAGCCACAATGCAGAGAAATGGAAAGAAATCAGATGTGAAAGAAATGGAGGAAAAAAAAGACGACTAGACATAGAGTTCAAAACCACGGTTATAAGATTTTTCAAGAGGCTCCTAGAAAAGGCCAAGACCTACAAGGAAAGGATCAAGACCTACAAGGAAATGAACAAGACCTATGAGGATATGAAAAAGGACCAACTAGAAATTAAGCATACACTGACTGAAATAAAAAATATTATACAAAGACCTAAAAGCCATCTAGAGGACCGCAAGAACCAAGTCAAAGATTTAAAATACAAAGAAGCAAAATCTACTCAGCTGGAAAAGCAAGACGCAAACAGAATCCAAAAAATTGAAGATAGTGTAAGAGGCCTCTGAGACAACCTCAAGCATACCAACATCCAAATTATAGGGGTGCCATAAAAAAAGAGAGAGCAAGATAATGAAAACCTACTTGAAGAAATAGTGACCGAAAACTTCCCCCACCTGGTGAAAGAAATTGACTTAAAAGACCAAGAAGTGCACAGAACCCCAAAATATAGGAATCTAAAGAGGACCACACCAAGGCACACCATAATTAAAATGCCAAGGGCAAAAGACAAAGAGAGAATATTAAAAGCAGCAAGAGAAAAACAGTTAGTTACCTATAAGGGAGCACTCATACGATTGTCAGCGGATTTCTCAACAGAAACTATGCAGGCCAGACGGGAGTGGCAAGAAATATTCAAAGTGATGAACAGCAAGAATCTACAACCAAGATTACTCTATCCAGCAAAACTATCATTCAGAATTGAAGGTCAGATAAAGTGCTTTGCAAATAAGAAAAAGCTAAAGGAGTTCATCACCACCAAACCAATATTATATGAAATCCTGAAAGATATACTATAAGAAGAGGAAGAATAAAAAAGTAAAAATATAAATTATGAACAACAAATACACATCTATCAACAAATGAACCTAAAAATCAAGTGAATTAATAATCTGATGAACAGGATAAACTGGTGAATATAACAAAATCATGGACATAGATGGGAATGGACTGACAACTCTTGGGGAGAAGAAAGGTGTGGGAGGTGCAGCAAGAGACTGGACAAAAATCATGCAACTATGGGAGAGGACAGTGTGGGGAGGTGAGGGTGGAGGGTGGGATGGGTACCGGGTAAAGGGGAGCTATAGGGAGAATAAAAGGGGGAAGAATGTAATTAATAAACTGAACAATAAAGATTAAAAAAATAGAATCATCCACCCAGTTTTCCCATTTCAGACATGAGGACATTGATGCAAGCAGGAGTCAGTGCCTAGTTCAGGGAGTTAACAGTGAGGCCAGGCCCCCCAACAACTCATCCACCATTCTTGCCACAGTCATTTTCAGACCAGGCTCCATATAGCATTAAATTAAGATTCATAAAGTCCTTTCAAATAAATATTATAGACCTCCAACACCCCCTAAGCCTACGACTGCCTGCAATGATGTAAGCATTGACTTTCAAAATGAGTGTGAGGAAGTCAAAGCTCTGATTTCCTCCTTGATGCCAAGATGATTTTGAACTGAAATATCCAGTTGTTTCTACAAACATTTACTGGAGCCTCCATTTTGCCAGGCCCCCAAATTAGCACCCAGTGTGCTGGCTGGGCCACCCAGTAAGGCCCCTTGACATGTGGGAGGTGTGCAAAAGACCTTCCCTCCAGGAAGACCCTGGGCCCATGGACTCAGCATCTCTCACTTAGTCACTTTTTCTATAGAATCCTGTGAAGTATTTCACTTGACAAGAGAGTTTCACAGCTCTATACTTAGTGCCAAAGTAAGTAAAAAGTTTATATTTTCCCTTAATTAGTAGACACATGTCATAAAACTAGATGATGGCCTGGGTATAGGATAAACTCGGAAAGGAACATGGAGAGAGGAGGGACAGTGTGCTCTCTAGCCAGCCTTCCACCTGCCGCACTCCCTTCTCTGGTTCCCTGAGCAGCGCCATCTCACCACGGTAGAGCCTTTGAGGTGGGTACTTTCTCAAAACACCTCACAGCCAGTCTCCTTGAGACTCTGTAGATGGATGGCTGACAGGCCGGCCTGGGCTCTGAGATGCTAAGAATGTCCCTACCTGAGGCATTTATACTTTCAGTCATACTTTTATGACTCCCCCTGCTACTGACACACCACAGTGCCCCCATACCCCACAGTCATCCCACAGCCACCCCTACTCACACACACATGCTTACACACTCACAGGCTCACCACAACACACGTATGTGCTGAAATACAACACATGCTCACAGGCTCACCTGCATACACACATTTGTGGGCACACGCACACAGACATACACACACAAGCTCATGCACACACAGGCTCAACTGCTCACACAAGATCACATACATACACTTGTGAGCACACACATGCACACTGGCAGACAGGGGCACTGAGGGAGCACTTAACAGGCTTTTCCCCATTGGCTTCAGGTATTTATAGTAGCAGATGGGAGAAAGCATTTCAGATAACCTTGTTCAAAGTTGCAGCCATCTTTCTGATGTGGCGATAGGACATTTCAATTCCAATGTGGCCTTAGGAAACAGTCGCTGCTGATCCTTTCATGCTATCTGAGGAGCATGATCCTGGAGTGCCGGCCACCCCAGGGGCTTCTGCATCTCCATCTCCTCTTCTTGCCCATTCCCACTAATCCTTGAAATCCCAGTAAATTACTGCAAATCCTGGGTGGAGGAGACACCCTAATTTTAGGATCCAATGAACTCTGGAGAAGATCTAAGTGTGACTCCCTAGTGACTATAGTGGAAACAGCAATCTTGGCCATTTGTCCTGCCTGAGGTCAGGAGGTGCCCTCTGAGGGGGTCTCCAGGAAGAAGAGACACAGCTACTCCGTAGCTGTGTAGGGCTCTTGGGGCCTTGTTGGGGACTAGCTGTAGTCTCCAGCCAGGGATCTTGCTGGGGGTGGTGGTGGTGGTGTCAGGCTGGAGGTCTGGGTGGGAATCCATCAGGGAGTCTGGGTGAGGTCCATCAGGGGGTCTGGGTGGGAATCCACAGGGAGTCTGGGTGGGGGTTCATCAGGGGGTCTGGGTGGGGGTCTATCAGGGGGTCTGGGTGGAAATCCACAGGGAATCTGGGTTGGGGTCCATCATGGGGTCTTGGTGGGGGTCCATCAGGGGGTCTGGCTGAGGGTCCATCAGGGGGTCTGGGTGGGGTCCATCAGGAGGTCTGGGTGGGAATCCACAGGGAGTCTGGGTGGGGGTTCAGCAAGGGTCTGGTGGCCGGTCCATCAGGGGGTCTGGGTGGGGGTCCAACATGGGGTCTGGGTGGGGGTTCATCAGGAAGTCTGACTGGGGTCCATCAGGGGGTCTGGATGGGGGTCCATCAAGGAGTCTGGGTAGGGGTCCATCAGGGTGTCTGAGTGAGAGTCCAGCAGGAGGTCTGACTGGGGTCCATCAGAGGGTCTGGCTGGGTGTCTGTCAGGGGGTCTGACTGAGAGTCCATTGGGTGGTCTGGTTGGGGTTCCATCAGGGGGTCTGTATGGGGTTCCATCAGGAGGTCTGACTGGGGTCCATCATGGGGTCTGGATGGGGGTCCATCAGGGGATCTGGGTGGGGGTCCATTGGGGTGTCTGGGTGGTGGTCCATCAGGGGGTCTGGGTGGTGGTCCATCAGGGGGTCTGGGTGGGGGTCCATTGGGGTGTCTGGGTGGAGGTCCATTAGGGACTCTGGGTGGTGGTCCATCAGGGTTCCAGCTGGGTTTAGGCTAGCTTCGCTGAACTAGTTCTCTGGCTGGTTCTGCTCAAGTTCCTCAACAAGGGTCAGAATTTAAGACCTGATTTCTGAACAGGAACTCCCACCACCACCCTCCCTGCTCTTGCTTGTGGGACCTTTCATTGGCCGCTCCCCTGAAGGAGACTTCGTGAATGAAGGCCCGAGGTAGTAAAGCCCTTCTTTGTCTCTTTGTGTAGAAAATGCCAATCACACTGCATCTTCTCTGTGCTGAAGTCTCTCAGGTGCCATAGCCGCTCCAACCCTGGAGACTGCACCTGTCTCAGCATCGGGGAGGCAGCACTGTCCAGGCCCCGGTCCTCCAGTTGCTCACTCTGTCACTGCTCCCTGAGTGGCTGCCTGGGCCTCTTCCTCCGGAGGAGCTGTTCTGTGTCTGCCACTGAGAGCAGGGCCACTGCGGGCAGGAAAATTCTTGGCAGAAACCCAGAAATGTGGGCATGTTGGCAAGTTCCCAGAAAAGACCACCTGGGAGGTCATAGGAAACCTCCTCAGGTTCAGAGCCTGTTCCTCACTCCACAAAGACGTTCCTGGAGCTCAGCAGCCTTGAGCTCGCTGTGGACACAGCACAGTATGAGATCCAATCCAAGTTCCTTCCCTTCTCTCTGGTGAGGCAAGAAGCAGTTTCCCAGTGCCTCATGGGCAGGCAGCTGCAAGAAAGGCCATGTCAGGGGGTAATGGTTCATTCTGCATCACCCTGACTGGGCCCATGTGGCTGCTGAGCATTATTTCGGGGATTTCTGTGGTGTTTCTGGAATCCACTGATGAGTGAGGAGGGTCACCCTTCCCACGGGAACATCACCCTACCTGCTGAGGGTCCGAGCAGAACAGAAAGATGCGGAGGGTGCTCTCTGCTGATTTGGGATGTGTTCTTCTTCTTGGCCATGCAGTGCTTGGTCTTCAGACTTGGGTTAGGGCCCATTGGCTTCCTGGTTTCTCAGTCTTTGGGTTTGAACTTGAACTTGCACCACAGCTTCCCAGGCCTCTGGCCTGCATAGGGCAGCCCGTGGGGCCTCCTGCTCTCTGCTGTCCCTGCATCCTCTGGGCTCTGTTTCTCTTGGGAGCCCTGACGCAGTGTTGGGATGTTGACCCAGCACCTGATGGCTGGTTCACGGGTTAGCTCCCTTTTTACCTGCACATGCACTGGAGACCCCCGGCCCCGGAGGGTAGCAGAGGCTGGGTCAAAGGGCAGGGGCAGTGCAGCACACAGAGCAATTCTCCCCAGGTCTTACTGGGCAGAGGGATACTGTCAGGGCCCAGAGAGGACAGCGCCAAGGGACATGCACCTGCAGGACTGTCTCCTGACAGACTGGTTAGCTCCTCATCTGTCCCTGGTTTCTCAGCACTGCCCCTAACGTTGCGCCGAGGAAGGAAGTGTCTTGGGTCCAGTATCAAATGGGAGGACTTGATGATGCAGAGATGGTGGGAAGGAGGGGTGTGGCCTCAGCACCAGCCACAGTGACACACGTGGAGCGTGAGCACAGCATGCAAGGGAGGAACGCCAGGTCCTTCCTGTTTCTCTGGCCTCAACCCCACCGTACCACAGAGGAGCCAGGCAAGGGTTTCTACCCAGAAAGCTTTGTCTTCAGAAAGCAAATATTTTCCAGGTGCTTTTCCAAAATAACCAGACCATCCCATAATGAGCGCTTTCATGTCAGGGATAAGTGATGGACAACAAGGCCACACACTGCACACACGCAGTGGTGTAAGCGTCCTGCTCTCAGACATGGCAGTGAATAAATGGAAACCCTGTCTCTGCAGGGAGGCAGCGACTGTGCCATGCCAATGCCACGTTGTGGGGCCATTGCTGGAGTGCTGGCTACTGCACTTGGTCCTTTGCTGGACAGGGACAAGCAAGTCCTGTTTTTGCTCTCGGAGAATTTGTTTGTGTCGCCAGAGGAGGTTCCACTTCCCTTGGTGGCCAGAAAGCTAAGGGAGGCCCTGAGCACTGAGGGATTCTCATGACCTGGAACTTTCATCCCCTGAGGACAGCACCAGGATGGGTTCCTGCATCTGTGTTTACTAATAAGTGGCCATGGAACTCAGTGTCTCAAACTCCTGCTGATGTGAAAGGAAAGTACAGCCTTCAAGAAGATAGCAGGGACACACACACACACACACACACAGACACACACACATGCACCCATGCGCACATGGAAGCACACTTGCACACACCCGCAAGCACATTTGGGTGTACAACAGTGATGGGCAACCTTTTGAGCTTGGTGTGTCAAAATTCACCAAAAAACCGAGCATAACTCCAGTGGTGTGTCACTTCGAGAAAAAAAACCATATTTTCATGATATTTATAGTTTAAATAACAAAAATGTGTAATTGTAATATACAACTGTATTTAGTAAACCAAAAACTAATTATTTAACTTAGTGACTTTTTTGTTCATCTGTCAGTCAGTTTCTTTTGTTGGTCTTGATATTATTTAACTTGTGTGGGGTGCCATGAACAAAGATAAGTGAGGGGGAGGGGGAATTCTTTAACTAATATGTCTAAGGTTGGTATTTTGTACACTTCAAGCCCGAGCAAGCACTACTAACTTCATCTGTCAATCTGTTTCTTTTGTTGGTTTTGATATTATTTAACGCTGAGAATAAGGTCTCACAAAAGTACGCAGATGGAAAAATTGTGAGTAAAGCCATTGCTATGTTTTTCAGGGTGCTAAAAGTGTCTGGTAATCGGATCCAGGCACTCCAAATTTCCGGTTCATAGTGGCACTCCTCTTGATTCTCCAAACGGCACTTTTCCAGATTCTCAAGCTTTGACCTCAAGTCAACAAACACCTGAGCCCAGATGCTGTCTTGAAATTCTGCAAGTTGCATCTCCAAATCATCAATTTGCATCCATTGGAAACCATTTAATTCCAAACTATTGTAGACTACTAAATCAGGATACTTAATTATTTTTATGGTCTGTTGTAGGCTTCTAAATTGATAGATTTATCATTGAACTGGTCAAGTAAAGAGTCTAAAACATGCTGGTATTTTATATGCAAGGGTTCCATTTCATTTTGTACAGCTGCACTGGCCTTCTCAAAATACTTTGTTACTCGAGGAAAATACTTATAAGTTTCAGTTTTTACATCTTGCTTGAAAATTTTAAGTTTACTTTCAAAAGCTTTTATGTATCCAAACAGAACGACAATACTTTTGCCAAAACCTTGTAACTTTAAGTTCAGTTCATTAATATGAACAGAGAGATCTGTAAAAAATATCAGGGTGTTGACCCACTTATCATCATTGAGCTGAAAAAAGTCTCCCAGATCCCTATCCTCAATAAATACTTCAATTTCTTCAAAGCACTCCACAAAGCGCTCAAGAATTTTGCCTCAGCTCAGCTGTCTTACATTATTGTACATCAGCAGTCCACTGTAGGTGGAATCAATTTCCAGTAAAAGTGCAGAAAATTCTCGCTTCTGAAGGGGGCAAGCAGCTATTAAATTAACTATTTTTGTAACAACTGACAGTAAGTCATTTAAGTCAGTGAATCCTGCCTTGACACATAAAACCTCCTGATGAATAATACAATGAAAAGGCATAATCAGATGTCCCACAGCTTTCATAAACAATTTGACAAATTGGACTTTTTTCCCCACCACGTTTGGTGCCCCATCTGTTGTCACTGATACAACTTTAGAGATGTCAATGCTTAGGTCACAGAATGTTTGTATAACAGCCTTCCATATTTCACTTCCTGATGTACTTGTTGGCACTGATACTAACTTTATCAACTTTTCTCTCATTGTGAGACCATCAGAATATCGACCAATAATGGCCAACTGAGCATGTGATGTGACATCAGTAGTTTTATCAAGAGAGATCGAAAAATATTTACAATTACTAATGTCTCTCTTTAATTGTTGTTGTATGTTTTGTGTACAGTCTCATTACTTGGTCTTTTATGACATTTCTACTGAATGGTAACTCAGATATTCTCCTAATAATTGCATCTTTATTTTGCATAACATGAAATAGAACTGGTGCACATCTTAGGAGAGTTTCTTTAATAAATTCTCCCGCACTGAGTGCTTTTCCATGCTAAGCTATGGAGTGAGCAATGCTCAAACTTGCAGATGTTAAATTTGTAGAGTCTTTTATAAATTTAAGGATGGAATTAGATTGGCTCTTATAAAGGTGTAGCTGCTTGGAAATGTATTCCTTCCTTTCATCCTCATTTTTTTTTTTCAAGAGCTGGGAATAATTAGTTTCAAAATGTCTATTTATATTTCATGTTCTACTTACTACCGTTTCAGTACCTAGAATGCAAAATGATCTGCCATTTTTTTTCTATAATGCCATACATCTCTGTCCATGTCTCTTGAAAGGGTCTTCTACTGCTACTACCACTTCCTTTACTTAACCTTGGTTTTTTATTTTTTGGGTTCTCCATCAGGGGGCAGTGACAGAAGATAGAATTATAGATAGCCTGTTAGCCCTGCAGGCAATTAGAGGTTAACTAGCCTAACTGACCACAAGATGGCACATGTAACTGTCTTTTAGGAAAGGGCAGGGTTAATAAGCAGAAATAGGGGTTAAGAAGGATGCACAACAGTAATAGTGATGAAATGGAGTCTGCACTATGCTGCAAAATGGCGTTCCTTACATAAATTAAGAGGCTACCACTATTTCTAATGGTGGGAAACAGCAACCATAGCACAGGTCCTCACCTCTCCCAGCCTCCCCCTCACTTATCTCAGTAATGATGGTCAATTAGAAATCCACAACACCCCAGAACAGTAGATTGGATGATGGTTACTGTGGTTATGTGGTTGCTGGTAATGGCAATTACAGGGCCCCCAGAGATGCGTCCCCTGCGGCATTTCCCTGCTCCCTGCTCCGCCGGCCAGAAGTGAGGTCAAAGATCCCCTAACAGCCTAACTGAAGTCCCAGAACTAAACACTCTGTGCCGGAGTTCTGTTGTTTTGGCCTACAGACCTCTGGCACAGAGTGTCTACACTACACTACAGCAAATGTTTCATCCTTGGCTACTGCACCTGGCCGTGCAGTAACTGAGGATGAAATGTCCTTCTCAGCATGCGGCCCCATACTTCTCTGTATGCGACCGCATGTGGCCACGTGACATAGGTTCGCCATTATGGGAGTACACACACTTGGTCACACATGGATGCACACACATGGATGTGTACACATTTGCATGCATGAATAACTATAACACACATGCCCATGAACACAAGTACACACATGCATATATACACATGGATGTATATATACATATACATGCATACACAACATGGATGCAAACACAGAGATAGGAACATCTTGCCTTCACCACCTTTTCTTTCTAAAATCATCCATATTTCATTAAGCTTCATGTAGAGTGTCTTCTGATTTATGGTAATTGTCAACAAAACGAAAAACAGACGATTTAATTCTGCAGGAACTAGGAGTTAACTGGCATGATATTATGTTGTTTTTCATTTAAAAAAAGCGGGGCCCCAAACACTCCATCCCAGGAAATGCTGAGGACACCAAGTGAAGTGAGGAATAACTTCCTACATCTGCGGAGCTGGTCACTGGGAGTGGCCAGGACAACATCTGAGGGGACACCTGCCCATGACCTGAGGGCCCACGAGACTAATTTCCACATTCAACCCAATTTAGATGAAACATCTTGGATGGAGAGAAAAAAAAGCCGGTGCATCAATAGCCCCTTGATTAGATTTTCATCTCCCAACCAGGAAGGCCGGCTTTCCTCTTCCCATCTCTCTGATCTTGAATATTTTCTGCTGCTAATTTTTATGAAAATTTGGGCAACACACTATTTCCACATAAACTGACAGTTCCTGTTATTGTCTGGTTGAAAATTACGGCTTCTGCTTATTCATGTGTTAACAAGGGATTAAATATTGTTTTTCATCCCCATAATCTGAGATGGGCTGGAAATTAAAAATTCCACATTGTATATTTGCAAGGCTCTGAGGGCCAGCACTTGCCTGCATTCTCTTAGAGGAGATCTGTGAATCAGCAACTCGGCAGTCAGGCTCTTTTATGCTGTTGTGGACAGATGCTTCTAAAATAAATTCCTCAGCTCACCTGCCCCACCAAGATGAAAAGTCTTCTATCACAAGGAAGCTGCAGAGGAACACACAGCCCTTTGCAACACCATTTATGTTGTTTCAAAGCAAGACTTTTTCTAGGGACCCCATGCTATAGACCATCACCTTCCATTGCCCGAGGGGCTGGCCCACCCCCCTGCACTCAAGGGGACCCAGCCAGTGGCTTTTCACCTGAATATGGTGTGTAATTTTTACTTTATTGCAGGTCAAACCATGGATTTGATTTCTTTTGGACAAAAGGATCCTGTTATGCTTCTAAAACTGTACACTAAGTTTTCTGTTTTTTTAAAAATATATATTTTATTAATTTTTTACAGAGCGGAAGGGAGAGGGATAGAAAGTCAGAAACATCAATGAGAGAGAAACATCGATCAGCTGCCTCCTGCACGCCCCCTACTGGGGATGTGCCCACAGCCAAGGTACATGCCCTTGCCGGAATCGAACCCGGGACCCTTCAGTCCGCAGTCCGACGCTCTATCCACTGAGCCACACCGGTCTCGGCGTTTGTTTTTTAGCTCCTTGAATGGCCTGGTAGAGTGTTTCCCTCTCCCATTACTTGTCTGACAGAGGGTATTTCTGAGAAGGTCGCTGACCACACACTGTCTCCTGCAGCCAATGGATAAAGGAGCCTTAGAGGAGACACTGACAGGGGAGTCTCTCAAGGTCGGTGCCTTGGGCTGACTATGTCGCCCCCAAATCCGTATATTGCAGTGCAAGCTGCCAGGACCTCAAAATGGAACTGTCTTTGGAGATGGGGCCTGTGTAGCAGGCAGAGGGCGGCCGTCTGAGGCCCAGGAAGAGGCATGGGGAGGAATGAGCCACCCACCTGGATGCCAGCGTCCAGGCTGCACGGGGCACGTCTGCTACAAGCCCTGCCTGCTGCCCCCCGGGGCGTCTCAGGAAACAGATCACTGGCCAGGAAACAAGTTTGTGCAGTGGTCTTGGTTCCTTTAGATTCAATGTAATGAATGAATCCGTCTCAGACCCCACATGGTTCCCTGTTCTACCCTCCCAAATCCCGTCCATGTCTAATGCAGGTTTCATCTGTAAATCAATACTTTAAAAGCAAAAAGGATATGACGTGCAAATGAACATTTAACAAAGGGAAAGAAATGTACAGCAAAGAGAAATATATACCTACACACTAGAACTTACCTTTAATGCTGAGAGTTCCTGATGACTGAGTATGGAGCAGAGGAACTGGGAGCAGGGCCAGGGAGGAACAGGGAGGTGGGATGCGGGGGGTGGGAGGACAGGTGGGGGATGGGAGCAGCAAGGATGGGGGAACAAGGGTACGGAGTACGGGGGTGATGTTATTATCTGGAAGGGAGTCCCTTCCACAAAAGCATCAGGTAGCATTCACCTTCTCTCAGTTGTCTCTTTGCTCCACTAGAACCTGCCTTAGGCTCTCTGGGCCCATCTCTCGGAAAACCCACCTTGTGAGGCCTGCTTGCCTAAGTGAAATGCTGTGCTGATGGTGAACAAGTGACTCGCATGGTTTGCTACTTCTCTGTCAAGGTGCTGCTTCTCAGCGAACAGCCACAGCACACTTTCCTGTTATGTTAGCAACGGTGACCTGACTCACACTCGCAGGTTCTCTCCTTTTCTTGTCGCCTGAGAGTTGTGATGGATCACACGGATCAGCATGAAAGGGTTATCTAGTTGAGAACTGACGTTTCATTCGACAATCAAGACACTTTCCCATGAACAACTTAGAAGAGAATTGCTTTCAGGGGAGATGCAAGAACCAAGGTTGGACTTCACATGCCAGTCACCCCACGCCAGTCCTTTCCTGTGAGTGTGGACTGTGCCTCTGTGTAACCCAGGAAAGAATCTGACATTTCAGCGCAGCATTAATTCTAGGTGCTTGCAAAGGGAAGAGAGTTATTTTTTAAAAATATTTCTTTTGTTTTCTGCTCTCAAAACCCAGGCGCTGAAATGCAATAGGCTTGTCCCCCAGAAGCCTCACCAGCCTGGAACGGAGTCCCATGTCTCAGACGCAGAAGGTGCAGCTTCGTGTTTGCCAACTGAGTGCCATGAACCAGAACCCAGCAGCTAGTGGCCCCTCACCCCACCTCCCGCTAGCAGGTGCTGCTGCCATGGGTCAGAGGTCTCCCGGTGCAGGTGGTTTGGAGGTTCCCCAATCTGCGATTACAAAGTATGCTCTGCAAACAGGAAGTGTGGTCGGACCTGGAGGACAGACCCCAGGCAAGGGCTTGTCTACTTCTGGTCTCTGGGGAGGGGAGGTCCTGTACATGGGCTGGCCCTGCCTGGGTCTCCTCCACCTCCCGTCCTGTCCCAGGCTGCACCCACCACCTGGGCATCGGAGGATCTGTGCCTGCTGGTGTGACTGGTGAGCCAGTCCCACTCCAGTGATGGAGACTCCGTGAGGCAAAGCTCACCGCCTTTCTCTCTCAAAGCCTGCGTGGAGCAGTTTGGGGACAAGGACGGCCTGAGCTAGACACCTGCAGGTGGTCTGATGCTGCTTTGTCACTAGGCCTCCCGTGTGTGTCCTGGTCTGCGACTGCGTCTGCCTCCTGGAAACCAGGATAGCCCTGACCGTGTCAGAAGCTGTGGGCATGGCACCTGACCTCCACTCTCTTCCCTCCCCGCCAAGCCTTAGGGTTGAAGAACTGAAAGAGGACGTCCAGAACAGCCCATCGGGCCGCAGCTGCACGCTGGCTCTGCGGGGCAGCAGGAACCAGTTCACTGTGTCTCCGGTCCTCAGAGGTACCAGTGGGTTTCAGGCCGGTGTGGTCAGGCCTGGAAGGGAGGCATATCTGCTACGTATTTCTGTAAAATACAGGCGAAGATTCGAAAAAGGACCAGGGTGGGTGGGATAGACATCACATTTCTTTTATGTGACTATTTACTCTGATGCTGAATAAAATGGAACTTGTTGCTATAGCAACTGCTGCACCCCACAGAGCCCTCCTGCCTGCCAGTCACAGAAATGTATTGCACAGAGACCTCAGCCACGTGGCGCTGTCCTCACTATGTCTCCCAATAGTCATATTCGTGGGTTGGTGATGCAACTCATTAAGGTCAACATGTTTGGTGTGATTTTCTTCACTTTTGAGAAACACAGTGACACCCCTCCAGAAAAGGTCAGAAGTGATCCTAGGGCTGAGCCCCAGGGTCTCAGCGACCCTGGCCTGCCTTCCCCACGGAAGGCATCGGTGGGTAAGCATAGAACCTTCTAGGGTGGCGGCTGAAAATATTTTAACGCAGCTCCATGCAGATTAATAGCCTCTTAAAGCACAAGGAACCAGCTTCCCTTAGGTGCACATTCTGCATTTAGGAGAAATAGTCAGTTTTGTCCATCAAGAAATGCAGGTTGGAGTACAATAAAGGTGACTGCCCGATGGGAAACAGGTCTGTTCGGACCACAGAGCCCACAGTGCGCAGCCCACGGTGCAAAGCTCACAGCATGGAGCCCGTGGCACGGAGCACACGGTGCGAAGCCCACGACATGGAACCCACAGTGCAAAGCCTATGGCATGGAGCCCATGATGCAAAGCCCACAGCACAGAGCTCATGGCATGGAGGGAGGGGCTAGGACAGAGCAGCTGGCTCCTCTGTCTCCAGTGCTGGCTGAGGCACCCAGGTCCCTAGATGGGTTCAACATACTGAACTGGGGGCCATCTGGGTGCATCCAATGTGCCTATTTCTGGGAAGTGGTTCCATGGTTTCTTGGACATTGGAGGATCTGTGCCTGCTGGTGTCCTGGGCTGCGCATGGGAGGGTCCTAGTGTGACTGGTGAGGTGCTCCTCCTGCAGCTCCTTTTCCATGGGGGTCCCAGGCACTTGTGGACACATTCCATGGAGTCACCTCGACTGTTGTTCCATCTCTCCCCTGCCAGCCCAGAGCTGCCCTCTGTCTGCTGTCTACACTCCGTCCACTCCCAGCTCCTCCTCCTCCTCAGCTCCCGGATGGGCCTGTGGGTCTAAAGGCCAGGGATGCTTTGGTCACACATATACCCGGGCCCAGCTCGGTGCCTTCCAGGCCTTAAGTCAGTTAGAGCTGAGGTGACTGCAGAGTTCTCTCAGGGACAGAGCATTTCAGGGGAGCGAGGAGCTGGCTCCTCCCACCAGGCCTGGGGCTCCCACACAAGGCGGGGTTCCTCTCACAACTTCAATATGTCTCTACCTGAGCATGTGCTGATTTACTTCAGTTGCACTATTTTTATTAAAAGTGGTGTTAAAGAAAAAAAGATGGCGACTGGCAGGAAGGTAGGGAGGGAGAGAGTATGAAAGAGTGAGGAACCCATAGAGGAGAGTGTAGATGTGTGGTATGTGTGTGTGCATGAGCTAGGGACAGTTAGATTCTGCAGGTCCTCCAAGGGGCTGCCAAACCGGGCAATCTCAGACAGTGGAGCCCTGTGTACAAAGTGGACACTCCTGGGTGGCCAGTGTGGGCACAGAGACCATGCCATCTTGAGAAACAGAGCTGCTTGAGACTAGGATCCTGCCCTCACCAACACCCAGTTGCATCTCAGGACCCTGCAACCACAGGGGACAGAGAAGTGCAATCACAGCTTCAGACCAACAGACAACAAGAATCCAGACTTCCTGGCAGCAGATTTCTGTGTGTCAAAGAGCCTATTCCCCTCTCCACAGGATTGCAGATAGTGCCATGGCAAACAATAGATGTGCCCCTCACTTGAGCTACAATGCCCCTAAGGGGAATTTGAGCCTGAGAATGCACACAAGGCTGCAGCACTGCTATGGGAATTTGAGAGAGTGAAATCTGCTCCCCACAATGCAATCAGGCAACCAAACCTGAAGTCCATACAGGTTAGCAGTGCCACCTGACTTGGATACAGGGAAAGTGCACACAGAAGTCAGTTTTCCTCAGTGCAGGCAGGCCACAGAGCTATTGTGAAACCCAGGCTCCCATGGTGATTAGGACCAAAATTCTTCCGGCAAGAGGCAGCACTGAGCACCACTAATTTGACTCTATTTCTTACCGTGTGTGCCTGGGATCCCTGACTCATAGCACATTCACACTAAGAGCCAGTGACTCCAATTCTGGGTGCATGCACACATGGGGACCCTGATTCTCAGCGAGAAGCTGTACGAGGCAATATAGACTCTGATACTCATTTCTTGGTACAGACACAGGGAAACTCTGAGTCCTGATACCATTTTCAGCACATGTGAACAGTGCAGTGCAGGTGAGGTCCCTGATTTTAGCTGTGCACACAAGACCACACTGAACTCTGGGAACACTGACCCTGGGCAAGCCTGGTTCCCATTATCCCACGGCAGCCACACGCCCTAGTGTTGGAGCACTTCAGTGACACTCAGGTGGTGTGAAGTTCCCATGGCACATGGCCCAGTCCACACAACTCTAAGTTTGAACCTTCTGGTGATAGTCAGAATGGGGGAGACGACACAATCCCCAGAGGAAAGAAAATGAGGAGTCGCCAAGAAAGGAAATTAGTGAAACTGAAGCATGCAACATGACAGAAAAAGAATTCAGAGTAATAGTCATGGAATTTATACAGTGGATGGATGATAAAATCAACAAGCTATGCAAGAATTAGGAAGAAATAAAAAGTGATATAGCTACAAAACAACAACAACAGCAAAAACATGGACGTCTCAACAGTAGACTAGAAGAAGCAGAGGACCAAATTAGTGAGTTAGGAAGATCAGGTACAGAAACAAGCTCAATCTGAATAGCAATTGGAGAAAAAAATTAAAAAGCAGGAGGAAAGCCTAAGGGAACTTTGGGACAACATGAAACAAAGTAACATACGTATAATAGGACTGCTAGAAGGACAAGAGGAGCAGCAAGAATTAGAAAATCTATTTGAAGAAATAATGACAGAAAACTTCTTGGATATGGGGAAGAAAAAAGTTACACAAATACAGAGTCCCAAGCAGGATCAACCCTAAAAGACCTGTATGAAGACATGTCATAATTTCAATGGCAAGTATCAATGACAAAGAGAGAATCTTAAAGGTGGCCAGATACAGACAGAGAGTTACCTACAAAGAAACCCCCATCAGATTATCAAATGATTTCTTAATAGAAACACATCAAGCTAGAAGGAAATGGAAAGAGGTATACAAGGTATTGCAAAACAAAGGACTGAATCCAATAATACTCTATCCAGCAAGACTATCAATCAAAACTGAAGGGCAAATCAGGAGCTTCGTAGACAAAAAAAGGCTAAGGGAGTTTATCACCACCAAACCAGCAATGCAAGAAATGCTAAAGGGAATAATGTAAAAAGAAGAAATAAACAGGCAAGAAGGAACACAGACACAAAAATATATGACTACAAATACCTTTCAGTAATAACTTTAAACATAAATGGACTAAATGCTCCAATCAAAAGACATCGAGTGACTGACTGGATAAAAAAACACAACCCCTATATATGCTGTCTACAAGAGACCCACTTCAGAACAAAAGACTCACACAGATTGAAAATGAAGGGATGGAAAAATATCTTTCAGGCAAATGGAAATGAAAAAAAAAAGCTGAGGTAGCAATACTTATGCCTGACAAAATATACCTGAAAGTAAAGGCCATAATATCTAACTATACAACTCAAAGAATTAGAAAGAGAGCAACAAGAAAAGCCCAGAGTGAGCAGAAGGAAGGAGATAATAATGATCAGGCAGAAATAAATGACATAGAGACCAGAAAAAAATACAAAAGATCAATGAAACCAAGAGCTGGTTCTTTGAAAGGATAAACAAGATTGAAGAACCTCTAGCTAGGCTCACCAAGAAGCAAAGAGAGAGGACTAAATAAACAAATGCCACTGCATAATACTAAAGAGATTGATACAACAAGAGAATATAACCCTGATAAACATATATGCACCCAACGTAGGAGCACCCAAATACTTAACAAAACTCCTAGAAGATATCACGGGAGAGACCAACAACAATACAATCATGGTAAGGGACTTTAATACACCACAGACATCACTGGGAAAATCCTCTAGACAAAAAATCAGCAAAGACACAGCAATCCTAAATGACTCACTAGATCAGATGGACTTAACTGACATCTTCAGAACAGTTCACCCCAAAGCCATGGAATATATGTTCTTCTCAAGTGCACATGGGACATTTTATTTTTTTTTTTTTAAAGGTTGATGCATAAATAAACTTTTTTTTTTCTAAATTTTTTTCTTTTTTTTTTTATTGATTTTTTGCAGTATAATAGTAGTACATGTTTTCCTTTCTCCCTCCCCCTTATCCTCCCCCCAGCCTCCCCCACCCCCCCAGCACATATCCCCAGCTTCCCCCCTCCCCGCCCCAGTGTCTTTCATTCATTGGTTATGTTCATATGCATGCATACAAGTCCTTCCGTTGATCTCCCCCCGCATCTGCCTCCCATTCACCCAAGCCTCCCCCTGTAGCTTGACAGCCTGTTCAAGGCCATCCTGCCTCTATATCAATCACTCTCCCCTGTTTCTTTTCTTCAAAAATAACTTGCCTCTGCATACTAGAAATAAATGTATAAGAACAAAAAGTGTTTCAGTCTCGGTTTCAATGTCCAACTTTTCTGAGTCCCAGTTTCAGTGTCCAATAATTCATTATGTGTATAAGTCAGCAATGGTATCCAGATGGTGGACATATCGTGTCAATGCATGATGCATCCTCTCTGGTTTGGTCCTGGGCTGCCTGCAGACATGCACAGCTGCTGACTGCTAGTATGGTAAGGTGTCGTCAGTGCACATGGGACATTTTAAAAACTAGACCATGTATCGGGTCACAAGATAAGTCTCCCCAAATTCAAGAAGATTGAAATCATACCAAGCATCTTCTCAGACCATAATGCCATAAAATTAGAAATAAACTACAATAGGGAGGAGAACCAAGATGGCGGCATAGGTAAACACTTATTGTTCTGCCCCATGCAACGATTCAAAAACTACAACATAACAACAAAACAAACATCACCCAGAATCACCAGAAAGATGGCTGAGTGAAAACTTCACAAATAAAAGTAAAGGTGGGACACTGAGACTCAGAAGAGCAGCGGGAGGGCAGCCTTGAAGATCGTGTGGAAACAGGTTAGGAGCTGTCCCGGTCGCGCGCGAGGGCTGTAGGGCTGGAGCAGCAACCCCGGCTGGATTTCGCCATCAGGGAGGGCGGAGACGTCCCACTACACAGATTCCCCAGCGCCAGGCGAGGTCTGAGATCCGGGGGATGCACCCTGGAAGCCGGGCGCGGCAGAGGTCTCCTAGTCTGCGAGAAACCGGGTAGCTGGGAAAAGAAGTTTGTGCGAAAGTGTCGCACAAACACGTGACTTGCTCCCTGGAAACTTGTCTCCTGGTCCCGGAAACCACCTATTTTACAACCCTGGGCTAGACTTTGGGTGTGCAGACTCATTTGAGGAGAGGCAGAGTTGTCTGGCAAGGGGAAGAGACTAGCAGCTTTCTCTTGGAGGTGCCCGTAGCCATCCCTATCCAACAGAGACCCGCGTGCGTGCAGGCAGCATAGGATGTAGCTGATGCTGAAGCTGCCTGCGCAGCTCAGAGACTCCGCCCATCCAACCTGAACACAGTCTCCCTTCACAGCCAATTGGCCTGGAAGTCAAATCCTCCTAGGGCTAACAACAACAAGCTGGGGTTAAATTTAAAAAATACTGTACAGCCCATAAAGGATTCAGTAAGAGTACCCATCTCAAATAACTGGGGAGGCTGTGCCACTGACCCTTAGAGGACATCTACCACATAAAGCAGCCACCATGCAGAGATATGGAAAGAAATCAGGTGGGAAAGAAATGGAGGAGAAAAGACGACAAGACATAGAGTTCAAAACCACGGTTATAAGGCTTTTCAAGGGGCTCCTAGAAAAGGCCGATGAACTTAATGAGAACTACAAGGAAATAAACAAGACCAACCAGGAAATGAATGAGACTTACAAGGAAATGAATGAGACCCTCAAGGAAATGAACAAGACCTCTGAGGATATGAACGAGACCCTCATGGATATGAAAAATGACCAACTAGAAATCAAGCATACACAGACTGAAATAAAAAATATTACACAAAGTCCTAAAAGCAGTCCAGAGGGAAACAAGAACCAAGTCAAAGATTTGAAATACAAAGAAGCAAAATCCACTCGGCTGGAAAAGCAAGAAACCAAAAGAATTCAGATAATTGAAGATAGTGTAAAGGGCCTCTGGGACAACCTCAAGCATGCCAACATCCGAATTATTGGGGTGCCAGAAAAAGAGAGAGCAAGTTAATGAAAACCTACTTGAAGAAATAGTGACCTAAAACTTCCCCCACCTGGTGAAAGAAACTGACTTAAAAGCCCAAGAAGTACACAGAACCCCAAAATATAAGAATCTAAAGAGGACCACACCAAGACATATCATAATTAAAATGCCAAGAGCAAAAGACAAAGAGAGAATATTAAAAGCAGCAAGAGAAAAACAGTTCGTTACCTACAGGAGAGCACCCATACGATTGTCAGCGGATTTCTCAACAGAAACGATGCAGGCCAGACGGGAGTGGCAAGAAATATTCAAAATAATGAATAGCAAGAATCTACAACCAAGATTACTCTACCCAGCAAAGCTATCATTCAGAATTGAAGATCAGATAAAGTGCTTCACAGATAAGAAAAAGCTAAAGGAGCTCATCACCACCAAACCAATATTATATGAAGATATTCTTTAAGAAGAGGAAGAAGAAAAAGGTAAAGATATAAGTTATGAACAACAAATACACATCTATCAACAAATGAACATAAAAATCAAGTGAATTGATAGGCTGATGAACAGGATAAACTGGTGAATATAACAGAAACATGGACATAGAGAAGGAATGGACTGACAATTCTTGGGGAGAAAAGGGTTGTGGGAAGTACAGCAAGAGACTGGACAAAAATCATGCAACAATGGGAGAGGACAGTGGGGAGGGGGAGGTGAGGGTGGAGGTTGGGATAGGTACAGGGTGGAGGGGAGATATAGGGTGATAAAAAAGGGGAAACAATGTAATTAATAAACTGAACAATAAAGATAAAAAAAGGAAAAAAAAGAACTAAACTACAATAAAAACAAGCCAAATATCTCAAACACTTGGAAGCTGAATAGCGTGCTATTAAATAATGACTGGGTTATCAAAGAGATCAAACAAGAAATAAAAAGCATCCTGGAAACTAATGACAACAAAAACACAAAAATCCAAAATCTACAGGACATAATGAAAGCAGTCCCGAGAGGGAAGTTTATAGCTCTATGAACCTATTTCAAAAATCAGGAAAAAATTGTAGTAAATCATCTAACTCTACAACTCAAAGAACTAGAAAGAGAGCAACAAGAAAAGCCCAGAGAGAGTAGAAGGAAGGAGATAATAATGATTATAGCAGAAATAAATGACATAGAGACTAAAAAAACAAAAAACAAACAAACAAACAAAAAGCAACCAACCAAATAAAAAAAACCCACCAAAAACAAAAAAATCAATGAAACCAAGATCTGGTTCTTTGAAAGGATAAACAAGATTGATGAACCTCTAGCCAGGCTCACCAAGAAGCAAAGAGAGTAGACTCAAATAAAGAAAATCAGAAATGAGAGAGGCAAAATAACAACAGACCCCACAGAAATACAAAGGATTGCTAAAAAATACTATGAACAACTCTGCTCCAACAAACTAGACAAACTAGAGGAAATGGACACATTCCTAGAAAAATACAACCTTTCAAAACTCAATGGAAAAGATTTTAAAAATCTCAATAGGCCAATAACTATGGAAGAAATTGAAGCAGTCATCAAAAAGCTCCCAGCAAACAAAAGCCCGGGGCCAGATGGATTCATAGGGGAGTTTTACCAAACATTTAAGGAAGAATTTAAACCTATCCTCCTCAGACTATTCCAAACAATTCAAGAGGAAGGAACACTTCAAAGTTCATTCTATGAAGACAGCAGCACCCTAACAGCAAAACTAGATAAAGACAACACAATGAAAGAGAATTGTAGGCCAATATCACTCATGAACATAGATGCCAAAATCCTCAACAAAATTCTAACAAATCGAATCCAGCAGTACATCAGAAAGATCATACACCATGACTAAGTAGGATTTATCCCAGGGATGCAAGGATGGCACAATATCTGCAAATCAAAAAATGTGATACATCACATAAACAAATTAAGAGATAAAAATCACATAGTCATATCAATTGATGCAGAAAAAGAATTTGAAAAAATACAACACCCCTTCTTGATCAAAACACTCAACAAGGTGGGAGCAGAAGGATCATACCTCAACATAATAAAACCCACAGCCAACATCATACTCAATGGGAAAAGACTAAAACCATTTCCCCTAAGACCAGGAACAAGACAGGGATACCCACTCTCACCACTCCTGTTTAACATAGTGCTGGAAGTACTAGCCATTGCAATCAGACAAGAAGAAGAAATAAAAGGTATCCAAATTGGAAAAGAAGTAAAACTGTCCTTATTTGCAGATGACATGATATTGTACACAGAACACCCTAAAGACTCCATCAAAAATTATTAGACTTAATAAATGAATTCGGCAATGTAGTAGGATACAAAATTAATGCCAAGAAATCTATAGCATTTCTTTACACTAATAGTGAACTTACAGAAAGAGAGACTAAAAAAGCAATCCCATTTACCATCACACAAAAAATTAAGATACCTAGGAATAAACTTAACTAAGGAAGTAAAAGCCCTATAGTCAAAAAACTACAAGACGTTGAAAAAAGAGATAGAGGAAGACATAAACAGATGGAAGAACATAATGTGTTCATGGATTTGTAGGATCACATCATCAAAATGTCCATAATACCCACAGCAATCTACAGATTAAATGCACTCCCTATTAAAATACCAATGGCATATTTCACAGACCTACAACAAACTTCAAAAATTCATCTGGAATTAAAAAAGACTCCAAATAGCTGTAGCAATCCTGAGAAAGAAGAACAAACTAGGTGGGATCTCAATACCAGATATCAAGCTGTATTACGAAGCCACTGTTCTTAAAATAGCCTGGTACTGGTGCAAGAACAGACACATAGATCAATGAAATAGAATAGAGAATGCAGAAATCGACCCAAACCACTATGCCCAATTAATATTCGACAAAGGAGGCATAAACATAAAATGGAGTCAAGACAGTCTCTTCAACAAATGGTGTTGGGAAAATTGGACAGATACTTGCAAAAAAAAAAAATGAAACTAGACCACCAACTTCCACCATACCAAAAATAAACTCAAAATGGATCAAGGACTTAAACCTAAGATGGGAAACTATACAAATACTAGAGGAATGCACAGGCAGAAAAATCTCAGACATATCTCAAAGGAACTTCTTCACTGATACTGCTCCTAAGGCAATGGAAACTAAAGAGAAAATAAACAAATGGGACTACATCAAAATAAAAAGCTTTTTTACAGCAAAAGAAACCGTCAACAAAACAAGAAAGCCCACTGCCTGGGAGAACATATTTGCCAATGTCATCACTGATAAGGGTTTAATCTCCAACATTTACAGGGAATTCAGACAACTTAACAAAAGGAAGATAACAATTCAATAAAAAAATGGGCAAAGGACCTAAATAGACACCTTTCGAAGGAGGACAGAGGAAAGGCTAGGAGACATATGAAAACATGCTCAAAGTTACTAATTATCTGAGAGATGCAAATCAAAACAACAACAATGGGGTATCATCTCTCACCTGTCAGAATGGCAAAGGACAAGTGTTGGCGAGGATGCGGAGAAAAAGGAGCTCTTGCACTGCTGGTGGGAATGCAGACTGGTGCAGCCACTGTGGAGAACAGTATGGAGTTTCCTCAAAGAACTCCCATTTGACTCAGTGATCCCACTTCTAGGAATATATCCCAAGAAACTAGAAACATGAATCAGAAAGGATATATGCACCCTTATGTTCATAGCAGCACAATTTACCATAGCTAAGATTTAGAAACAGCCTAAGTGCCCATCAGCAGATGAATGGATTAAAGAAACTGTGGTACACCTACACAATGGAATACTATGCTTCCGTAAAAAAGGAGTTCTTATCATTTGCAACAGCATGGATGGAACTGGAGAGCATTGTGCTAAGTGAAATAAGCCAGTCAGAAAAAAACAAATACCACATGATCTCACTCATTTGTGGAATATAATGAACAACATAAACTGATGAATAGGGACAGATCCAGAGGTAGAGAAGCATCAATCAAACTGCCAGACCTCAGAGGAAAGGTAAGGGAGGGAAGGGGAAATGAGGAGAGATCAACCAAAGGATTTGTATGCATGAATATACACCTAACCAGTGGACATGAACACCAGGGGAGTGAGGGCATGAATGGGGGGGGGGGTTTGCAGGGATTAATGGAGGGATGAGGACACATATGTAATACCTTAATCAATAAAGAAATTAAACAAAGAGTAAATTTTAAAAAGTGGTATTAAAGATAAAATGACATAGTGCACACATCGATTCTGGCACAGTGGTTGTGCTGAGATCACCCCGGTCATGGGCACGAGCCCTGGTGGTGGTGGTAGGGGGACTGGGGGCAGTGCTCACAGCTTCCTGTGAGTCTATAAGGATTTCAAAATAAAAAGTTAAAAAATATGCTCAAGAAAATGTTGGAAAAGGAGAGAAATTGCTTTGGCATCAACCTCCCCTACCCTGCCCCTAGGACGAGCCTCAGGTCTTGGTATGGTGGCTGAGCCTCATCTCTGTGGACAGTTTCTTTGGCTGCCTTTGCCTTTTAGGTTCTTGGACATCTTTCTTTTTAGTTTACTTTTTTATTGATTTTAGAGAGGGGGAGAGAGAGAGAGAAAAGCATCAATGTGGGAGAGAAACATGGACTGGTGGTCTCCTACACTCACCTGACAGGGTATTGAACTTGCAACCTGGAATGTGCCTTGGCCAGGGTCTCATCTGACTTTTAACAGAATCATTCATTCCATTTTTTTGACAAATACTACTCTTTTACACTTAGATCAGTTTGGGCTTTTTGCAAAACTGAGTTTTTCCCATTCTCTTCTTGTTTGGTGAACCTCGAGATGAACTTCTGGGAGTGTGACTATTGAGCTGATGGGTGAGATGCGTTTTTAGAGCTGTGGAGGCCTCGCCCTGCCACTGGTGAAAAGTGGGTCTTCATTATAGAAATCCTAACTGTCACCATGAAAGCCCCGGGGCTCGAACAGGTCCCCAGCCACCAGCACTGTCTGTGCTGGGCTTCCTGTCCCAGCCAACTTCGTGAGGAGCCCCTGTCCCATTGTCCTCCTGGCCTCTGGCTCCTGCAGGCCCAGCTGACAGTGTTGCTTCGCCTGTAGTTTCTATGCAGCAGGACGCAGGAGGGCCAGCCCATCTGAGATGCACAGATGGCCCGACAGAGCCCGTCCTGCCTGTCTCTCCAGGCCCTTTGCCTGGTGTTCCTTCACACGTGGACAAAGCCCAGTCGGGTCACCTCCTGGGTCCAACTGGACCTTCTGGATGGGGTCTCAGGAGTCATGCTGCACACACGCCTCCGCCCGCATCCCAGGGACCGGACACCCAGTCAGGTGGGCCATCCCTGCCCACACTTCCTGCGCACCAACCGGGCCCACACCTGTGTTAAACCCATGTTCCTCTCAGCAAAGTGCTAAACAACGGATTCCAGTTTTGACAGCAGCTACTTAAACTCTCGGCATCTTTCAACAGACAGGAGAGGACCACATGGGGACCGGGAGGAAACGGAGCTGTGCACAGCATCCACTAGTGACCGTGGCCCGGACCCACACTGCCCACATCACACAACACATTCGCACAGACTCAAGGCTCGTGTGAGCACAGATGAGACATTTTAGAAACTCGGGGAGCAACAGGTTCTCAGCCACTGAATCGTTAACAAGATTTCCTGGGGGCCCCAGAAGCACAGACCAGGCAAGCCGAGCGTGGAGGGGGCATGCATGATAGTGGGGTTCATGACACCCTCAGACCCCAGGTGGAAGAAGTAGCTGAAAACGACATCCACCGTGACACAGGCAGATGGGCTGTGGTGGTCAGAGCGAACGGACAAACCTGGGGTCATCCACACGTGGCTAACACGGAAAGCCAGGTCTGGGTGAGGCCCCCGGGGGAGCCAGGGCAGAGAGGAGAGGCGGGCTGTGCTGGAGAGTCAGGGGCATAGGGGTCACACAGGGAGGGGCTGGCGGAATCTGAGGGGGTGGCCTCAGCACAGCCAGGTTTTAGGAAGAGGACTGGCGGGGAGGCTGATGAGAGGACAAAGCACCCACGGGCCCAGCAACAAAGGTCACTGATCTTGCCAACAGCAGAGGGTTTCAGAGCCATGGGGACAGGGTGCTGAGGAGACAGAGATGCAGACGCAGCTGTTGAGGAGACTGCCTTGCACGCAGGGACAGAATTGCTGGGGGCCAGGGGCAGCCTGGGGGCAGGGAGTTTATATGTCACAAGACGGGAGCCCAGGGCGCATCTGCATGGCTCAGGAGCAAACAGGGAAATGGCGCATGGAGGGTACAGGAGAGAGAATGTAACAGAACGAGGCGGACCCGGGCGCAGTGCAGACCTCATCCTCTGGTGGAGGAGGAGGTGAGAGGCTGGAACCTTTGGCACTGCCCTGCTTCTTGAAAGTGGGGACTGGCCTTCAGCCACCACTGCCATCTGCAGGTTTGGGTCAAGGGTCTCTTGCCTGAATGGGGTAGAGACTTCCCGTTACCACAGAAATGGGTCCGTGGAGACATTTGGGCCCCAAGGGTCCAAGGGAAATGATTCAGAAGCTCCTAGAGACCACCCTCCTGGATAGCCAATGCCTGCGGCAGATGAGCGCACAGATCCCACAGACAAGGGCCAGGGCCTCCGAGTGCGGGTCCAGAGGTTTAAACGATTGAAAAGACAAAGGCAGTTATTCAAACCATCAAGTCCAGGAGAGAGACAAAGGTTTGAAGATGCAGGAAACACACGTTCTCTGGAAGTGGAATGTACAATAACAACCAGGCATCCCTGTGCTTCATCGAAGATTAGGAAGAGAGAGGACCTGCTCAGCGTGGCCAGAGAGGAGAGGTGAGAAGTGAGAGGTGAGAGAATGGGGGAGCCTGAGGAGCAGGATGGGTAAGAAGGTCCATAGGGGCTACTAGGAGGGTGACCACGGTGATGGGGCCAAGAGTGAGTATTGTGGAGAGGCTGCTGCGTCAGACATTTGGTGCATAGCCGACGGGTGCTGTGACGCCCCTTGGATGACAGAGAAACCAAGAGTCGGGGGAAGCAAGTCTATGGAAGGGAGGCCGGTGTTCAAAGAGAACGGAAGACAATCTTGCCAAACAAGAAGGGGTCTAGACCGTAGAGCTGCCTGGACCAGGGCAGGATCGGTGACCCAGGTTCTCTGACATGGGGGCGGGGCTTTGGAGACAGAAGTGGGAGCAGCAGGGACCCCTGTGAGCCTGGGGAGGGTGAGGAGACAAGGCTACCACTTCTGACCCTGGCGCCTCACCCGGAATGGTGCCAGGCCTGCCCTGCAGCTCAGCTGTCACTGACACCAGCATGGGGCCCTGTGACAGGTAGCAATGAGCCTGGGGGTACCAGTGGAAGCCGTGCTGGCAAGAGTGAGCGCTCAGAGCTGACCCCATCGTCACACCCTCCCTTGAATCCCTCAGAAGCAGGAGAGCCCTTTCCAGCCAGGAGAGACCTCCCTCCTTCCTTCCCGCCCCCACCTCGTCCCTCTCGGTTCAGGTGCCCTCCTGCCCTTCTCCCACAGAGTCAGCCTCCCATCCAGGCACACTTCCTAACTTGCCGCTTGGCCAGACACTCCAGGCAGGGCGAGGCTCTCAGCCTCGGTTTTCTCTTCACACCTATAGCTTCCACCCAACCCTGGACACCAGGAACATGTGTGCTGTGGAAATTGCCCTCCGGTGGGCACAGGCGGTCTCGGGGTCCCAGCTCTCCATATCCTCTGACCGGTTCTCAGTCCCCATGTGCGCCCTGAGCTGTGCCACAGGAGCATGAGCTGCAGGCTCCTGCACGCCTGCTCCCCGTCTGTGCGGAGCTGCTGGTAGTGAAAACAGCCTGTCAGACTGGCTCTCGTGTGGGAGCAGGACTCACGGCTGCAGGGACGTTTACCCCAAGAAAGCAGCAGGTCCTAGCCATCAGCAAGGAGCCCTTGTGGCCGCCATCTCATGGTCAAGTGTCCGAGAAGGCCAGGTCGTGAAAGCTAGTTTCTATGGTGACAGCAAAGGTTGGTTTGGTCCACGTGAACCCAGAGAGGCAGCACCCCTCCTAGAGGGAGCGTGCTGTTGTCCCGGCAGTTTCTTAAGTTGCCTGGGGACTAGGACGAGCCCCGCAGGTCTCCGGAGGCGAGAGCCAGCAGCTGCACTTGCTGACCAAGTGTCAGGTCAAGTGTCTCCTTCCAGTACCAACAGAGCATGCCCAGCCCTGAGGCTGTGGGCCTAGCATCCTATTGTGAAAGCATCCTTCCCTACATCCCCTCCCCTCCCACATGCCCTGGAATAACTAAGATTCCACCCAGTACACCCACCGAGTCTCCCAGGGAAGGGAACGCCCCTGTCCCATTCCTGTGCACACATTTAACAATTAACAAAATGAGGAAGTGTGTGCGTTCTGACGGTTTCACTGCTTTTCTTACTCATGACTGCTTTTCCTCAAAGGCCACCAAAAACAGTCACATTACCCGGCACCACCACCGGCCTCTTAGCCATCAGCCGGCTCCCAGATCACACAATGACCCTGCACCGGCTCACACCAGTCAGCCAGCCAGCCACACGACATTACTGGACCCCACACTGGCTGGGACGCAGGCCTCCACGTGGCAGCATGCCATGCACCGACACGTCTCAGGGCAGCCCTCAGCCACTCACCGACCCCACTCCAGCTTGAAGAATCCTCAGTCCTGACAATCTTTCCAGTTTGTCCTTGTTGCTGACTGTGGGAAGAAGAAGAAGCACAGGGTTAGCTAGGGGCCTGCCCTCTGCTGGACACAGCGGTGTTCTCCCTGTGCTATGCCCAGTCCCAGCGCCACGCTGGGCACGAGTTGCAAGAGGGAGACCTGAGGGTCCCCTGCTCCCCGCTTCAAGCAGAGGTGCTGTCCCAGGAGACCCATAGGTCTGCTGGGAGAAAATGTGCACGTGGCTACCAAGAGCAAGGTCTTATTTTAGAACAAAATGACAGGGTTCATGGCGTGCTCATTGGGAACAGAGCTGATGGCCGGCCCTCCTGGAGGCGGGCCGGCCACTTCACTCCTCTCTCAAATTCAGCTTTGGAAGATCCTCCCTAGTTTGCCTCTGACACAGGACGAGGAGGGCTTTCTGAGAACGAGGCCCCCACATCAGCAGTAAGTCTGGGCCTAGAAACCAGGCGCCAGCTCACACCACAGACCCAGCACCCAGTTTACACCTCAGACCTAACACCCGGCTCATACCTCAGACCCAGCACCTGGCCCACACCATGACCTAGCACCTGGCTCATAACTCAGATCCAGCACCCAGCTCACACCATGGCCCAGCATCCGGCTCACACCATGACCCAGTGCCTGCCTCACACCTCATACCCACCTGCCCCACTCACACTGCAGACAAAATACCCGTTTTGTCAGGAGGAAGCTGTCACCAAGCCTGTGGCTGATTCTATGGAAGATGTTTGGGATGAAGCCCCTGTCACTTTGAAAAAATTTCTATTGTTTTAATATTTTTGGTCATTTTTGAGGCTATTAATCTCTGGTTCATATGTTACCTCCCTCTTGTAGGTTCCTTTACATGTGAAAACATGTAAGTTTATGTTTGAGGTCTCTTCATTGTGTCCTTGGGTTTATTTGTCCATCCTTTCAGCTGTCCTTTGCTCCTGGCTCCATTCTCTCCAGCATGTTGCTGTGAACTCCTGTGTGTGGGCACCCTTTGAGGACAGAGAAATGGGCTTCCTCCAGTGAGGACATGTGCTTCCTTCTGTAAGCTAACTTCCTCGTTTGGGTCTTAAGAGCCACATAGGGGTGCTTGTGGACAGCATGTTCCTATGAGGCAGACTGTGTTCAAAGCTCTGGTGTGAGCCTACTCTCCACCACCCTACCCCAGTGCTGAGCAAAGAAGCCTTTGGGCCCAGTGGAGGCACTTGCTGTTGTTCTGAGGTGACCCCCTGCCTCCTCCTCATAGCCTGTGAGGCTGGCAAGGCTGTGAATGACCCTGGTGATCCCAGGCTGTGAACCAGCAGGTGAGGTGTGAAGTAGCAGGTGAGGTGTGAAGTAGCAGGTGAGGTGTGAAGTAGCAGGTGAGGTGTGAAGTAGCAGGTGAGGTATGAAGTGGCCTGTGAGGTGTGAACCAGCAGGTGAGGTGTGAAGTAGCAGGTGAGGTGTGAAGTAGCAGGTGAGGTATGAAGTGGCCTGTGAGGTGTGAACCAGCAGGTGAGGTGTGAAGTAGCAGGTGAGGTGAGAAGTAGCAGGTGAGGTATGAAGTGGTCTGTGAGGTGTGAGGTGGCTGGTGAGGTGTGAAGCGGCTGGTGAGGTGTGAAGCAGCTGTGAGGTGTGAAAGTCAATGTTTGGAAAATGCCCTCAAGAGAAGGTCATCAATGTCCACTTAGGGTCCTGCTTTCATGGGTTCGGGACCTCCTAGAATTCTAGTCTCTGGAATCTGACATGTTGCAGAGTGTATCTCTATATTTTTCTAGCATTTTTGGTATTTTCTAAATGACGGTCAGTCCTGGCATTTACTTCTTTCAGCACATGAAGAGAATCAGAGGCTCCAGGCCCCCAAGAGACCTCCCCCACCGCTCTGTGCTTCTGGAGGCACAACTTATTTAATTGGTGGGTTTGAGCCAAACCTCTGGCAGTTGCATGTGAAGTGTGTGAAGCATGAAAGAGTTGCGCATTGTATGTGAGGCTGAGCGCCTCAGATAGATGTGGAAACTGGCTGGTGACACATGCTGCAGGAGCTCGCGCTCACTGCGACCCCTACTTCCAGGCCCCTCCGTTCACGGGCCTTTCCTGCACACTCCTTTTGTCCCACGGCAGTTCCGAGCAGGCGGGGCCTGCAGTGCAGAACAGAGCAGCAGAGTGAGCCCTCTGGGAGGCCGCACCCACACGCCTGCTCTGCACCCGAGGTCTGGCCAGGCCCTTCTGAACTGGAGCCATGTTCTGCTTCACAAAACCTTGGACTGTGAAGCAGCACGTGTCTCAACATGACAAGCTACTCCCTTTAATTATAGTTTAAAGGGAGATGTGAGCGAGGACTGTGCAGACACAGGGGGACTGTGAGAGACACTTCGAACTGCACATTTGTATCCTGAGAGGGGCCGGGACTTTCCACACACCTCTGTGCTCCCAGGCCAGTGTCCAGCAGCCAGACAGCTTCCGGGGTCCTTTCACGCACCATTCCCACCCCCACGGTGCTTAGGGGCCCTGCCTACAGCAGAGAGAAGCCCTGCCCCACACAGGTGTTCAGGGCCAGGCCGCACATCCCACCTACACCTGGCCCACCCAGGCCTTCTCTCCAATGTGCTGTGTGAGGTCAGGCACCACAGCCTCAGCCTCAAAGGCAAACGTGGGCAGAGCCCCAGGAGCTGGGAGGTCAGCCTGTGGCACCCAGGCCTGGGCTCCCCACAAAGCCTGTGTCCAGTTTCCTAGCCACAACTGAGGAAATAAAGGAGCCTGTGACCGCCACCTCCCACAAGGCCCTGAGAGCAGCAAGAGGTGGTAGCAGGGAAGGCACGTCAGCTTCAACCTCCAAATCTTTTGTCAGATTATTTCAATTAGACACTGTTCCAGGCCCCTGCCATTAACTCAGTATCTGGTGTCAATGTTTCAGCTTTCCATTTCTGTGAGTGACTCCCAGCCTGCCCGGTAGCCTGGGAAAAGCTAACTGCAGTGATTATTTTAGCTGTCTTTGGGCATGGAGCCACCTGCAGTGGGAGAGGAGGCACGTGGCCTCCTGCCATTCCTCTCTAGATGCAAGGTCGCGGCCAGGAGCCCATAACAAGAGCTGCCCCATCTCACTGTGTGATTGGCGTTCCCAGTGCAAATTCCAGGGACATCCAATGTGTGTTTGTGATTAAAAGGCATCTGAATAAACAGCCATATTCTATGACACATTTGCTGCTAATTTTCAGTACTGAGGCCTCAAAGCTGCCCCAAAAGATCCTTCTCTCCCCTGCATGCTCTGACAGTTTTATGTTCTGAATTTTGTCAGGCTTTTTTCTTCAGATATGTTCAGATTCTGGTAAGCACATGCCTTTTAAGTACATGAACTTAAATTAGGTCTCCACATTATAAAGTGTAGAATGAGTTAGGTCTCCCCAGCTGCCCTTCTAAGACAAGAGAGTTAGTTTTATTCTTGAAGCATAATTAGAAACATGCAGGTCGGAATTCTTTCTGAAAAGTCTGAAGAGCTAGAAACAGTGAATATACCCTCTGAGCCCCATAAAACCAAACTGGAATATTATTTACATGGCAGAAGGTAAACAACAAAAGAAATAGGAAGGAAGCATGAAATAGGATAAATAAAAATACATATAGTTATCTCCATACTACAGATTCTGTGCATGAAAATTCATGCACTGGAGGGGGGTCCCTCAGCCTGGCCTGCCCCTCTCACAGTCTGGAAGAGATCAGGGATGAGAGGTTGACCCAACGGTCAGGGGAAGGTGATAGCCCCATCACACCTCTGCTGCTGCCACTGCCGGTAGCACAAGTCTGATGCTGATTCTGGTTATCTGAGCCTTGTGCATCCCTAGGTGGCTAGGCAGCTGCCATCTGAGGCTTGCCTGCACCTCAGGCCATCCCTGGGTAGCTGGGGGGCTGAGGGTACTGGGTACCACCATCTTGTGGCTGTGAGTGCCACTATATTTGAGGGTGTGACAGTCAATTAGCATACTCCCTCCTTATTGGCTGTGGGTACCACCATATTTGTGATGGTGTGAGAGTCAATTAGCATATTTCCTTTTTTATTGGGTAGGGACATCTGATGTGTGTTTTTAATTAAAAGACATCTAAATAAACAGCCATATTCTATGACACATTTTCTGATAATTTTCAGTGTTAAGGCCTCAAAGCTGCCCCCCCAAAATCCTATAGGTAGGATATAAAAAGCCAGTGACCATAAGACCATAACAACCATAATGACTGATTGCTATGATGCCCACTGTGGCCAGCAAACCAGCCTGATCAGGGCCTGGGGCATGCAGGTGGTGGGCCAACCTCTCAGCCCCTCCTCGCTACCACCCTGCCCCTGATCAGATTCTACCACTCCAATCAAGAGCGGGGCCAGCTGACCAAACACCTCCTCCCTTCCCCCGAGCCAGCCCTGCTCCTGATTGCACCCCCAACCCCAATAGGTAGTGGGGCTGGGCAGCCAGCCTCCTGCAGCCCCTCCCCCTGGCTGTCCCACCCCTGATTGTATCCCCCCACCCTCCTGAAGCTCCTCCCCCTGGCCAACCTAACCCCCAATAGGACCCCACCACCCTAATAAGCCCTCTGGCTAGCACCACTCCAGATCACCCCACCACAACCCAATCAGGGGCAGGGCCAGCTGGCCAACTGCCCACAGCCCCTCCCCATGGCCTGCTCCACCCCCAATCAGCCCCCAACCCCAATTTGGGGTGGGGCCCGACAGCCAATCACCCATAGCCCCTTCCCCCAGCTGGCCCGAACCTGATCAGGTCCTGATCATGGTGGGCTGGCTGGCTAACCTCCCATCACCTCCTCCTCCTGACAAGCCAGCTCCCCACCCGTGCATCAATTCAATAAAAGTAAGTAGGTTAATAACCCTGTTAGGACAAACTCACTGAGGCCCATAAGAAACTCATCTCACACAAAGCAGCTCACCAGGACTAAGCCTGGAGAGGGGGTGAATGAGGTAAATGTAGGCAGCAATAAGGGAAGGTCATGATATTTGCACAATGACAATTAAAATTATTTTGTGAAATAAATTAATTATAAAAAACCCAAAATAAAGGCAGAGTATCCATGTGCCAAGAAAGAAAAGACAGCATTGACATTTTTGAGGAAGAACAAGCAGGACAGATACAAACCTCGATGGCAGAAGCACTGAGAGCGCCCCTGCCGGGACCTGACCTGCAGCATTGGGCCGCCTCCCAGCACCAGTTGCACAGGTGCTTTCAATGGCCCCGCTGTCCTGATAAGGTCACACAGCGTCCCGCGGCGCAGCTCAGGATTTGAGGGTGGACCTATCAACCAGGAGGTCATGGTTTGATTCCTGGTCAGGGCACATGCCCAGGTTTCGGGCTCAATCCCTAGTAGGGGGCGTGCAGGAGGTAGCTGATCAATGATGCTCTCTCATCACTGATGTTTTTCTCTCTCCCTTTCCCTTCCTCCCTGAAAGAGATTAAAAAGAAGAAGTCACAAAGCTAGTCAGACTGGATTTGACAAGAGCCTCCCTAACCCACATGGGGACATACAGAGTCTTAACAACTTCATAAAAACTATTCAGCAGCAACTTATTAATCTCTAGAAACAAAAACCCAACTTATCACATATGGGGCCTCAAAGAAGGCTTCACCAGTTCCCAATAGTAAAACCTTACAGGTTGCATTCTCTGATCGTGAGCTAATGAAATTAGAAATTAAAACCATAGAATACAGAACTCTGCTATCAGTTGGGTACACAAGGCCACCTTTAATAGTGTGCACACAGAGCGAGAAGGAAGGTGACCTGTGGTTAGAGCACCAGCTGGCGATGGTGTGAGGAGGCTGTGCGTGGCCCGCAGTCTGCCACCTCAGGCCCTGGGGTTTCATTGTCACACGAGAAAAAGGCAAACAGGAAAGTAGGCATTCAAATCGAGGAGTCAGAAGTAAAATGGTTAAAACTTAAGAGAAGAAATAGAAATACAGTCTAAATATAAGCTAGTGAACTATGAAAAGGAAGCACAACTAATGAATTACCCATGAGCTTGATTTTATTTTATTTTATTATTTTTTAAATTTTTATTGTTCAGTTTATTAATTACATTGTTCCCTTTTTATCCCTCTAAAGCTCCCCTCCACTTGGTACCCATCCCACCCTCCGCCCTCAACCCCCTCCACTGTCCTCTCCCATAGTTGCATGATTTTTGTCCAGTCTCTTCCTGCACCTCCCACACCCCTTTCCTCCCCAAGAATTGTCAGTCCATTCCCTCTCTATGTCCGTGATTCTTTTACATTCACCAGTTTATCCTGTTCTTCAGCTTATTAATTCACTTGATTTTTAGATTCATTTGTTGATAGATGTGTATTTGTTGTTCATAATTTACACTTTTATCTTTTTCTTCTTCCTCTTCTGAAAGAATATCTTTTAACATTTCATATAATATTGGTTTGGCGGTGATGAACTCCTTTAGCTTTTTCTTATCTGCGAAGCACTTTATCTGACCTTCAATTCTGAATGATAGCTTTGCTGGATAGAGTAATCTTGGTTGTAGATTCTTGCTATTCATCACTTTGAATATTTCTTGCTACTTCTGTCTGGCCTGCATGATTTCTGTTGAGAAATCCGCTGACAATCGTATGGGTGCTCCCTTATAGGTAACTAACTGTTTTTCTCTTGCTGCTTTTAATATTCTCTCTTTGTCTTTTGCTCTTGGCATTTTAATTATGGTGTGCCTTGGTGTTGTCCTCTTAGGGTTCCTGTATATTGGGGTTCGGTGTGCTTCTTGGACTCCTAAGTCAATTTCTTTCACCAGGTGTGGGAAGTTTTCAGTCACTATTTCTTCAAATAGGTTTTCATTGTCTTGCTCTCTCTCTTTTTTTGGCACCCCTATAATTCGGATGTTGGTATGCTTGAGGTTGTCCCAGAGGCCTCTTACACTATCTTCAATTTTTTGGATTCTTTTGGTTTCTTGCTTTTCCAGCTGAGTGGATTTCACCTCTTTGTATTTCAAATCTTTAACTTGGTTCTTGGGGTGCTCCAGAGCACTTTTAGATCTTTGTATAATATTTTTTATTTCAGTCAGTGTATGCTTAATTTCTGGTTGGTCCTTTTTCATATCCTTGGGAGTCTTGTTCATATCCTTGAGGGTCTCATTCATTTCCTTGTAGGTCTTGCTTATTTCCTTATAGGTCTTGACCTTTTCTAGGAGCCTCTTGAGAAGCCCTATAACTGTGGTTTTGAATTCCATGTCCAGTCGTTTTTTTTCCTCCATTTCTTTCACATCTAATTTCTTCCCATGTCTCTGCATGGTGGCTGCTTCCCTGAGTTGGTCAATTAGCTTTGTGTGGTAGACTTCCTACTAGGGACAGTGGCTCAGCCTCCCCAGTTACCTGAGGTGGATATGGGTTGCACAGTCTTGCTGAAGTTAAGCTCAGGTTAATCGTTGTTAGCACTTGGAGGGGTTGACCTCCAGGCCAATTGTCTGTGAAGTTCAGCTGTGCTCAGGTTGGATGGGCGGAGTCTCTGGGCCAAGCAGACAGCGTTAGCTCTGCCCTATGTGGCCCCAGGGACTCTGTTCCGGGGGCAATGGCCACCAGCACCTCTGAGAGAGAGTCGCTGCCGAGCTCCACTGGCTGCCGGGGAATTCAGACTCTCCCCAAATGAGTCTGCACGCCCAATGTCTCACCCAGGGTCATAAAACAAAGCAGTCTGACAGTTTTCTGAATGAGAGGGCAAGTCGCAGAGTGCTCTCTGCGAGGTCACGCAGCTGAGCTGTTCGCGCAAGCTGCCTTCTCCACAAGCTGGCAGACTCGGCAGCACCTGAGCTTTGGCATGCCCTTGCACTGTCCAGTTTTCACCCCGTGTGTTAGTTGGTTCCCTGGACTTCTCCCAGAGCTGGAGTATCAGTCCAGTGGGACGTCTTTGTCTTCCCCATTCGAGGAAACTGGCCGGTTTTCAGCCGCCCGCCCTCTCCGCGGCAAGTGCTCTAAACTTCTCTCCGCGCGAATCTTTCAATGCTGTCCACCACCGCTCCTCCGAGTCACAGTGTGTTATCTTCACTTTTATTTGTGGAATTTTCACTCAGCCAGCTTTCTGGTGATTCTGAATGGTGTTTGTTCTTTCCTTAAGTTGTAGTTTTAAAATTGCTGTGTATGACGGCAAGATAGGTGTTTTATCTATGCCGCCATCTTGGTTCTCCCCATGAGCTTGATTTTAGAGAAAGACACATAAATCCTTATCAGGAGTCTAATAAAGAAAAAAAAAACACTCTAAACCCCCAAATTACCCAAAATTAATAGTGATAAAGGAAACAACCACAGTTTCAGTGGAAATTTAACAGATACAAATGAACAATACCACTAAGAGTAAAAATTTGAACTCTTAAGAAATTGAGCTATGAACAAAAAATACGTATAACTGAACTGGCAAATAATGAAAAGAACTCTGAGCAGATAACTGCAGGGAAATTAAAAAGATCAACAAAGAATTTTCCTTCAAGAAAAGTGGTGACAAATAGAAAGGCCGTGAATCCCATGCCAGTCTGTGGCCCCTCAGGGTGAGTGCTCTCAGGGCCTGAATCCATGGCAGGGTGTGGCCATGGACAGAGCAGAAGTTCCCCACTGGGGCCAACCGGCGTGGCTGGAAGGTCTTGCCTTTGAACATAACATTCTAGGCAGAGTGCCGGTGCTGGAACCTCCAACACCATGTGAGCAGAGCATCCTGCCCTGTGCTTAGTCAGGGGTACAGCATCAGGCCAACGAGGGATGGTTCCACCTGACTCTCCAAAGGGGCTGGGGGTCTCCTCCGCACGTGCTATTGGACACGGTCCTCGTCCAGGGACACAGAGCATGCATCATTCACAAAATTCACCCAAAGGCAGACCTGAGTGTAAAGCCCAAGACTCACAGAGCCTGGGGAAACAGGAGCAGATGAAGGGGCCTTGGTTCAATGATGACTTTGTAAATACAGCACTGAAAGCATGATTTGTAAGAGAAAACAGTGATAAGTGGGACTTCGTTAAAACAAAAAAACTTCTGTTCTGCAAAGATACTGCTAATAGAGTAAATAGCAATCCACAGACTGGGAGAAGGTATTTTCAAAACACAACTGACTATTATCTACAGATACAAAAACCCTTATTACTCACCAATATCAAAGGCCTACACAGACACCTCAGCAAATAAGACAAGCAAGTATGAAAAGATGCTCCATGTCATGTCGCCAGGGAAATGCAACTAAGACCGTGATGCGCTGCCGCAGCACACATCAGCACAGCCACATCCAGACACTGACACCACCAAGTGCTGACAAGGACCAGGGGCTGTGGGGCTCCAACTAGCTGCTGGTAGGAATGTCGATGGCGCAGATACTCTGGGAGACAGTTCTACAGTTTCTTACAAAACTAAGCATACGCTTACCAAACGATCCAGTGATCACACACCTCAGGATTCACCCACAGGACCTGCAGGCTACATCCACACAGAGACCTCCTGTGGCCCTCAAATCTGTTTTCCTCATAATCATCCAGCCCTGGGAGCAACCAGGATGTCCCTCAGCAGGTTATGGTCAGGACACAAGGTCCACCCACACCATGAAAAAATGAACTATGAGGCCGAAAAAACCCTGGAGGAACCGGGAATGCTCATGACTAAGTGAAAGAAGCCAGTCTGGAAAAGGCTACAGACTGCGTGGCCTGATTGCAGGACATGCTGGAAAGGCAGCACCATGGAGACAGGAAGGAGGGGGCGTTGCCAGAGGGCAGAGGGAGGAAGGTGGGCAGACAGGCGGACACAGGGTTTTAGCGGGAGGGAGGCTCCGCATGACAGCTAACATGATGGTGGGTACATGTCCCTCCTTGCAGTTATCAGAACCCACAGACAACTATGACCAAGAAGAGGGAACCCTGAGGTAAACCAGGATCTCAGCCAATCACTATGTAGCAGCCTTGGCTCCACAGCTGCTGTGCATTGTCTGCTGCCTCAGCAGCTGGGGGGAAGGGGGATGTGAGGGGGTGGCTGTGGGCAGTTGAGTGTACAACTGCTCTAAGAAGCAAGTCTACAAAAATATAACTAGCAGCCCGGCCATGTGGCTCAGGTGTTGAGTGTCGACCTATAAACCAGAAGGTCACAGTTCGATTCCAGGTCAGGGCACATGCCCAGGTTCCAGGTTTGGTCCCCAGTGTGGGGTGTGCAGGAGGCAACCAGTCAATGATTTTGTCTCATCATTGATGTCTCCATCTCTCCCTCTCCTTCCTAAGATATTAAACACACACAGAGCAGGCTGGGAGCAGCTGCCAGCTGGGGTGCTGTCAGGACCCAGGGTGAAGGGCTCCTTTGTACAAAGGCTGTTACTGCAGAGGAACCTTCAGAATTTCAAGAAACAATTACCATTTTCCAACCCAACAACGATGCCCTGCATCTGGCTCTCACTCTGGGGTGCTTAATTTTCAGACGCCAGGAGACAGGGACTCGGGGAGGGTGACAGCTGAGTTCGATGGCCTTCCACGAAGCCCTGGGCCTGCACTGGTGCTGACATGTGGCAGAGTGGAGAACGACATTGCAGCGCGTCCACGGTGCTGGACCAGGGCAGGGCCCACCACCAACACTGCAGAACTGATGGGGACTCTCAAAAACAGTGGGTGGAACCAGGTGCGAAAACCTGTCCCCCAAATCCTACTAAGCTTCCCTCTCAGGCTCTCCAGTCACTGTCCATCTCTCCCACGAGGGGCTCTGCTGATCTGGCTCTTCACCCGGGATCCTCACCACTTCCCCAACTCCTCCTTCTCACTAGCACCAGCTCCTCTTCTCTGGAGCCACAGTGAGGCTCTGAACCACAAATCTGGTTGGGAGCACCCATGGTGGACTCTTTAAAGGCTTCCCATCCCTTATGAGAAACTCTAAGTCCCCTCAAGTGAAGGAGCCTCTCTTGATGCCTTGTCCTTCAAGGTCCTCCCACACTCTCCCCCGTTCCCTAAAACGTGTCCTCTTCCCATGCACATTTTTATTCTTTGCACACGTCTGCCTCAGTAGGAGGTCTTCCCCTCCCCCGACCTCCTGCCAGCCTCCTGCCCTGGTTCCTCCCCCTCTCTTCCCAGAGCCCCTCTGGGCCTCTCTAGGGGCAGAGGACGGACAGGGAGGCCTGAGCTCTGGCATGTCTAGGGAGCGGGGTTCTCTGTGTCAGTGCCTCCGGCCCTGGCATGAGATGGCATGAATCTGGAGCTAATCACAGATCGGTGACTCCGTCCAGAATGATTTTGGAGGGTGATGCAGGGCCTGTTGGGGGTATGAGAAGTCCCCAAAGAAATGAAACCTGAGAGAAGATGCTTGCATTCAATTCTGGAGCTGATTGCTGGAGGAGAGGACCCTACAGGCCCACTGGCTTCACGAATCTAACCAAAGCTCCAGGGAAACCGGGTGAGGACTCACCCAACTGGCCATCTCACCTGCTGCACGTGGGCGGGGCGGAGGGTTTAAAGCCAGAAAGGAGCTGGACTCATGAGTCATGAGGTCCTCCCCAAAGGTCAGCAGGTCTGTGCACTGCTGAGAGCCAAGAGCCTACCTCTGAGTTTCCAGGCGAGTGGAGGCATCAAAACGACCGGTTGCCTAATAGCCCAGAGTGAGAGGAAGATGGATGGACTAATAATAGCATGGGCCAGAACCTGTGGAACCTGCACCATCACCACTCCTTTATCCCCCTCCCGCTCTGACCATGACCGCCAGTGACAATCTGCGGCGGCAGTGCCAGGGACCACTCAGTGACCCGGGGACTTAAGAATCCTCCAACACATCCCTGTCTGCCTCTCTGGCTGCATTTTCCTCTGACAAGGCCAAGTTACATTTTGGACACGGGGTGACATGTGTAGCCATTCAGATCAGAAAAATGCCATCCCACGTGTTCTTGTGTGTAGCCTGCCCCAGCCACTCTGAGGGAAGAGCCATGCAGTGTGGAGGGAGCATCCAGGACCAGGGGCTGCCAAATGCACCTGTTGGTCGTGCCAAATAAAAGGTTTTCTTTGCCGTTTAAAAAAAGGTGGGGCAGCCGCTGGGGTGAGAACCCCACAGTAATGGAAAGCTGGAGATGCAGGTGCCGGAAAAGGTGGTATGTGTGCTGCTGAGCAGACAGTCTCACCTGTCAGGTCCTCGGGGCATGGTTCTGCCTGGTGAGCGCTCGGCCTTGCCAGCTCAGGCGGGGGCAGGGAAGAGGTGAGACCCAGCCACCATGAGATAGACTGGACATAGCCACCCCGCCACATGCAGGACTGGTGCTGGGCCAGCCCCTCCACAGACGGAAAAGGGCCCCAGGCGCCGTCCCCACAGCCCAGGAGCAGAACCAAAGGCAGGAAGGACCCATGACTCCCACCAAGGACCCCCATGCTCAGTGCAGGCCTTCCTCACAGAATACTGCCTACAGAAGGGTAGGCCTGGGGTGGAATCACGGGTAACCGTTTTCTCAAATGTTCTATTTAATATGAAATACACAGCTTTCGGATGCACTAAACATGATCATTTAAAAATGAAAATGACCACTTCCTGAGATTCAGCATCTGTGCAGAATCTAACTTCTCATAGTGAAATGGAGGGTTTTTACTAACATGGTCACATGGGTGCCAAAGGCCACTGCACTGCTCACCTGCAGGAGCTCCTGAGCTCTCCAAAGCTGTGCCCTCACGGTCACCGCACGCCCGGTCCAGCCCCGTGCAGCAGGTAAATGGAATAAGCCCAGTGCCTCCATCACGCCAGCAGTGCGAGGGCTCACAGCCTTGCGTGGCTGGTGCTGTCATGCTGGGGCAGAGCTATCCGGGGTTCCTGTCACTGAGGTGCGTGTGGGGCCGAGCGGCCCAGGGCCTTCTACACGCTGTCTGCCATGAGTGGGCTTGCCAAGGACAAGGAGGCTCTTTTGGGCAGCCCTGGCCGGTGTGCTCAGTGATGAGAACATTGGCCGAGCACCAAAGGTCTCGAGTTTGATTCCTGGTCAAGGGCATGCACCTGGGCTGCAGGTTTGACCCCAGGCTCTGGTTGGAGTGCATGCGGGGGAGAAGCCAGGTGATGTGTCTCTGTCTCTCCTGCCTTCCACTCTCTCTAAAAATCAGTGGGGAAGTACCCTCAGGTGAAGATAAAAAATAAAAGGAAATGTTTGTACACCTCTCTCCATCGGGACGGCTCCTGTGAAGCAGTGAGATGTTGGCCTGGCAAGGACATTGCAGACACAGCCTGTGCACAGCCGTGGTAATACAGTTGGTGCAGCCTCTGTGACAACCTACGGAGGGGCCTCAGAAAACAGACTACAACGACCTGTGACCCGCAACCCCACGCTAGGCGCTTCCCCAGAGGAACTGAAGCAGCACCGCCCCCCTTCTGCTGCGCCATTCCCCACGGCCCACACACAGCAGCCTGTCCATGGGCCAAGGCGAGGAAGGCCCGGACCTGCACCTTCGTGGTGGACTGCTGTCCAGTCTTAAAGACACATGGGAACTGTGCAGGGGCAGTGTGAGGGACCGGAGGGTGCCACGGGGAGGATGAGCCCAGCAGGTGAGCAGCAGGGCCCACTCCCATGGGGACTGGCACAACCCACTCACCATGTGAACAGTGGGTGGGACTGAGGAGTTGCTGGTCCCGATCTCCAAGTTCGGCGGTGGGAGGAGGAAACCCTGCCTGGGGCCCCAAGAGACTCGCCTTGCTTACCTACGCTCCGATTCCCATGCGAGGTCCTCTTGCTTCAGCCTCCCCCGCCCCCGGGCCCACCAGCAGGACCAGGATGGGACAGGTGGGCATGGGGTTGCTTGAGGAAGAGCTCGGGGTCAGGGACACAGACCCGACATGGTGGCACTGGGCATGCAGGAGGAGCCTTGCCTGGGTTCCAGAAGATTCCATTTGCCCTCCGTTGTCCATCCCCTAGACCCCACAATTGAGCCTGGAGGGCTGGTTTGTTGAGAGGCAGGTTCCGGCCAGGCTCCTCCAGGCCTGGTGGGGCCCCTGATGCCCACACCTGGCCCCGTCTGGACCCCGTTTGCAAATGGCAAAGAGCACAGACGGTCTTCGCAGCGGAGCACACCCCTCCTCCCTGTGAACACGGGGCTCAGCTGCGCGTCCAGCTCTACAGGGACATCTACTCTGGGGGCTCCTGTCAAAAACACGTCACGAGAAGCCAGCTTCTGCTGAATAGGAGCTAACCGCCAGGCAGAAGAACCCTGTGCCCTGAGCCTCCACCTACACAGCAGCCACAGGGAGGGGTGAGGGCATGGGGGTGGGAGGGTGGGAGGGTGTGAGCTGGACGGGAGAGCAGGCCAGCCCTCATTCGGCCCTGTGTTATGGTCACATTTAGAAAAGCCACCAGAAAGCCTGTCTGCCCCATGCCCTGCTCCTGGGCCTCGGGCTGACCCAGGGCTGGGGCACGTAGAAGCCCCAGGGAGACTACAGACCAGGGCTCGGCTCGGCGACACCTGCAGGCCACCTGGCTTCTGGCCCCAGCATGCAGCTGGCAGAAAGGAGAGGGTGGCAACACCCAGTCTCCGAAACCCACTCCAGGGGACATGGAAAACTCCTTTCCTGCCGGGACAACGCTGGGTCAAACCGCAGAGCAGCTGCCGGCAGCGGTCCAGCCTCTTGTATTTCATTGGAGCTTTCCCAGACCTTTCTCCGACAGGCCGGACAAAAAAGCGATCCAGGTAATCCTCAGGACAGCTCTTCAGTCTGGAGATTCCGAGGGAAAGTGCTGCTTATTCACGATCGAAGTCAGGAGGGCTGAGATATTCTCGTGCTCTCCACACCAGCCCACCTGTGCCGCCGTCTGACCCAGCCACAAAGGATTCCAACAGGAGGCGCAGGCATCAGGCTGAGAGCCAGCGGGAGTCCCCACCCTGAGGGCCAGGCGGGTGCCCGCCTACCTGCGGCTAAACGGCCATCTGTTCCTACCTGCGGCTGAAAGCTGCCGACAGGCGACCTGGACGCCCAGGCCCATGCCAACGTCAGTGCCGGGATCCAACACTCGGCAGGCAGAGGTTGGTTTAGTCTGGATTTTCCCTCAAACAGACCATGGACTGAGGACATGTGTACAAGTAATGTGCTTGGGAGGCAATCCCAGGACAGGTGAGGGTCCTGCCTGCGTGCCTCACAGCCATTTGAAGGCAGAGAACTGGGTGTCTGTCCACCAACAACCACCCTCTCCTTTGAGGATTCTGCGTGGCTCACCTTGGGCACGGGCCACATGTCCCTGTTTAGCCTTGGAACATGGGGTTCACTGCAGTTTTCTCTCAAATGGGATGATGTACCCATTTCACAGGGTGGCTTGAGGAGCGAGTGAGTTAACATATGCAAAACACCGGGAAGACTGCTCAGCTCACACGTGATTAGATAATAGCCTCCTCCCCTCCACGGCTTCTGTGGCCAGCAGCACGACCGGGGTCCCCACCACGTGCCACGTTCCCCTGTGGAGAGTGAGGGCGAGACAGGAAGCAGACAGCGCTGTCGCCGGGAGACGCAGAGCACTGGGACTGGTGACAGGTGTGAAGTTTCTGAGCGGCCTGCGGGTTTTATTACTGAAAGCATCCCTGTGTTCCAGGGTTGAAGTGATTAAGAATAGATTTGGCTTTATTTGTCACTAAGCACCATGGCCGTGGTTGAGAGTTGGTTCTCAAAATGAATCATATAGGTTATGTGTTATTGACATCAGCTCAGCCGCTAAGGAGCACACTGGCTCGGGCCCAATGCCTTCCCATTTTCCCAAGAGCACCCTCAGGGCAGCCTCCGTGACACCCACCGGCCCTGCCTGAAGCATTCCAGCAGGGGCTGCGTCCGGCAATGAGCTCCGCCAGCTGGTCCTCCTGTGCAACCCCAAGGCCCAGCGCCAGCCAGAGGACTCTGACTTAGCCCGCCCCCTTCCGTGCCTTCAAGTCCACGTCCCAGTTGCCCAATTGGGCATAAATCCAGCCCTGAGTGGTCTCTGCTGATCTTCCAATGTCACAGAAGTGGTGGCCACGTGGATGAAATGTAATATCTATCAGAAAACCCTACACATGTGTGTTTGCCCTAACTAAGTTTAAACAATCCATTTCCTCAGTGAAGATGTCTCCCGTAACTCTTAACCATCATCTGTACAAGAGTAAGGGAAATCTCACTGCCAAGAAACCCACTCTGCCTGGGACCCCATCTCTGTGGGACTTGGGAGACATGGGGTGAAGGAGTGCTGAGGGCTAGTGGGGTTCCCCACCAGTGCTCTAGCTCCTGGGCTTTCAGTACCCACATTTCTGTAGGCCCCTGCCCTCCATGCACAGTGGGGTCACGTGAATGTTGAGGAGTGGAAGCTGGACCCCAGCCCAGAGTCTGGCTCATTAGTCTGGGAGGGCCCTGGATTCAACATTTATTTATTTACTTATTTATTTAAACATGTTTTTATTGACTTGAGGCAGAGGGGAGAGAGAAACATTGACTGGCTACCTCCTGCATGCACCCCAACGGGGCATTGTGCCTAGAACCGCGCATGTGCTCCGACTGGAGGTCAAATCCACAACCTCCTTTGGTGTAGGGCACAACACCCAACCTCCTGAGCCACCCTGGCCTGGGCAGCAGCAGTCTCCACACGTCTCCCCAGGGGTTCCAAGGAGCAGCCAGAGGGGCCTTCGGGTCCACGAAGATGCTGAGATTGCTGCCGGCCCACAAGGAAAGAAATTCAAAAAAGTAGCCATGGAATTAGTCAAGACAGCAAAACCTGAGGACAATGGGTTTGAGGGGATCTGGTTTTAACCTGACTGGAGGTGCAGCTTCTACTCTGCTGACAGTGACTGCGGTCAGACACTCCGTCAGCAACACTGTGCAGGCCGCACCGGACACCATGGCACATTCCTGTCCTGGCTCACAGAGGCTTCGGAGGAAAAACAGGGCCTTCCTGCCCTGAGTCAGTCAGTCCCTTCCAGAGTGGTGTGTATTTGGGCGGCGCGGCCGAATCTGAGTCTCCCTCCCAGGAGCGCAGGACAGCCGGCGGCGAGTAGGGCACATTGGCACTCTCCCCACATCCTCCCTCCGAGTCCGATCCTGGGGGGAAGCCACAGCAGGGGTCTTGTCGGGAGGCTAATGGCCAGCCTGGGCAGCCTGTGCTTCCTTACCCCTCTAAGACCTCCCAGGGCCAGGTAACCATGGAAACCAGGAGGCATGAATAGCAAGGCCTGACTGAGGCCTGGCAGGTGGTGGAGGGAAGGAGGCTGACCCGCCCAGCTAGATGGAAAAGGTACCCACGACAGGCTTGCGGGGGATCCTGTTTTGGGCAAATGCAGCCATGTGTGGCATGGAGGTGGCCACACAGATGTATTCCTAATGGCCTGCAGCCATAGCCTGAGGGGCAGGAGGCCTGGAGAGCAGTGGCTGGGGGGCAGGCCCTGCATCCCAGGGCTGGGGTGGAGGCTGTTTAAGGAAAGAGCCAGGGAAGAAAGACCCAGCACCAGCATGAGGATCTGAAGCAGGAGAGCAAGGTCTGTGGGGGAAACCACAATAGGCGGGCAGGCTAGAGGAGGACCGACAGGGATGGGGGAGTAAGGACGGGGCTGGGGAGGCCCTGCGGGGAGGGGGGGTGAAGGGTCTATGGGGAGGCTCTGTGGAGGAGTAGTGGGGAGGGGGTCGGGGCTAGGGAGACCCCACCGGGGGGGGGGGCTGGAAGAGGCCCCACAGGGGAGGGAGCTGGGAAGACTCTGCAGAGGGTGGAGTGGGTGTGGCTTGGGGAGGCCCCACTGAGGGGCTGGTGAGGCCCCGTGGGCAGTTGGGTGGGGCTGGGGGAGATCGGGGGAGGAGAGGGGGCTATGGGCAGGCCTCGGGGAAGACCTGAAGCAGGTGGGGAGGCTGGCAGGGTTCTGGGAAGAGCAGGCCCCAGTAGGGCAGAGGAGGATGGGGGAGCCTCAGAGGCCAGCCCAGCTGTTACTGCAGAGGCAGGGCCAGGCCAGGGCTCGGCCAGGGAAACACAGGAAATGCACCCGATTTATCCTCCGTGTGAGGCCCAGCCTCTCAGTGCCTAGTCGACGCTGGGGCAAAGCTGGTGGGACGGGAATTTGAGGGAAATATCTGCATACTTGCACCTTACACAGCAGCACCTCTGTGAGGATACGTGTGTGCACTGAATGCCCAGCTGCCTCGCAGACAGTAATGCCCCTCGCTAGGTCCCAGCCACCAACTACCCCCTGCTCCCCAGCCCCAGGCCTCCTCTGGGAAGGAGCAGTGGACGTCTGAGTCCAACCACTGGTTAGGGCGGCTCCCATCTCCACTGCCATCCAGGGACACAGTGTCTGAGAAAGACAAGGCCATGCATGCAACCCATCAAGGACACCCAGCCTGGCCGGCTTCCCCGCAGACCCCTCGGACGACAACACTCACCGACTTCCCCGTAGACCCTCGGATGACAGCACTCACAGCCTGAAGAGAAACCCCACCAACAGAGGCGTCCAGTCTGCAGGCTCTCAGTTTCCACAGCACACTGCCACTAGTCCTGTTCCATGGGCTCTGGCCCCTGTCCATTTCCAGGAGCTGTGGTACCCGCACCTGGGACCTCCTCCCTCACGGTGCTCCCGGCTCTGGTGCCCAGGACCAGGCGGCAGGGCAGGGAAGGGGCAGTGGTGTGTGTATCTGGTTCACTCAGTGTTCTCCCCCTCGTCTGAGGAGGGTTAACTTAGCGCGGCATTCCCTTGGTAGCCAAGCCGCCTCCGCAGAGCTGGGGCCCGGCCGTCCTGGGGCACCTGTGGGCATCTCCCTGTTACACTTGTTGGCACTGTTGCCCTCCCCGTACCTGTGCTCTGATCTCATCCACAGTCGCCCGGCCCTGAACATGCTCTTCTCAGAGAGGCAAGTCCTCCTCGCTTCTGAAAGCAGCTGAAAGGACTGTGGAGTGGGGCCTCCCCCAGATGCCTCTCTAGCACCAATGCCTGCCCCTGGACATCTATCTGGCCTCCACGCACACTGTCGTTGGCTCCCCAGTGCCCCAGGGAGGCCCTCCCTGCCCACACAGGGCCCAGGCTCATACTTGTATTTGTACTTGATACTGTTTGAAATGAGCAGGTGATTTTTTGAACCATTAACTCCACAAATAAAGATTTTTCCCCCTAACCCATCATATACCCAAATTTGAAGACTTCTAGAAGGAAAATGAATGGAAACGAAGACATCAATTGGTGAGTCTGGAGACAGCCAATCCCGTCTGACATCAGGAGGAAAGTGGGAGCGTTCTGAGCTCCAGTTGGAATGAGTGGGGTCCCAGGTGTCCAGTACTACGTGCCCTGAAGGTCTAATCACGAGCTCTTCTGGTGCTTCCTGAGGTGACAGGAATCACAGCAGCCACTCTCTTCGTGAAAAGTCAGGAGGCCTTCTGCACGCTCCCAGACCCCCGTGACGCCGAACAGACTGCCTTGCCAAAGTGTCTCCCTGACTTGCAGTGAGTGCAGCTCTGGCAAACTTTGATTAAAACACAGTGAAGTGAGCCAGGGACATGGTCTCCTGGAGGGCTGGCGGGGAACCCCTTGCCACACCTTATTAATTGCACAGGTGCAGAAGCAGCTAGAAAATTCACATCCACACTCTAGGGAACACAGCTCCTTGCAGAGGCGAGCTCGGGGCTTGAGCGAGACAGAGGAGGCAAGTTTACAGCACGCTTACCCCGAGGCACAGAGAACACGCCTTTACCACCACAGTAAAGTGCAGCTGCTAGTGGGTGATGGCGTGGATCTTCCCCAGGCCACTGGCACTGGGAGTCGGAGGTGGCAGGCAGGGAGCTGGTGGTGGAGCAGTTTCCAAGAGTAAAAGGTGTTCATTAGAGGGACTTCTCCAGCAAACGGCAATGGCAAGTCTCGATAGAAACCATGTCAAAAGTCATGTCAATCACCCCATATTTCTCTCTGCTTCAGACACCTGCTGTCCTGAGGGTGACAAAGAGCAGAGGCAACTGCGATGCAGGGAAGACACTGGGATCTTAGGGATGGGCGCGTCTTCGGGTACACTGCAGGCTTCCACTCGGCAGGCTTACACCCGACAGCAGATGGGCTGTGGTCCCTTCCAGGGAAACACTGGAACTTGCAGTGTGAGCACTGGGCACCAACATGGAATTACAGAAGCATCTAGCCATACCCCGCCTGGCTGGGGATGTGAGCCCTACGGCCTGGGGCTGGGCAGCCCTGTGGCAGTTCAGAAAGCACAGTCCCATCTGCCTCCTCTGGCTAACGGGCTCATAGCATCAACCTTGAAGGCTGAGCAGAGAGAGCCATAGAGAGCCTACAAGTGTGAAATAACAGATAGCCCTGAGGGAGGATTGGTGGGAAAAGGTGAAAAAGCATGAGATACACACTTTTAACAGGTAGAACGCTCATGATTTCAGCCTTCTTAAAAATTCCTCCCTAGGATGCTTAGAAAAAGGATGGGAAAGGGGGAGGAGAAGTGGGAGGGAGAAACATTGACCAGTTGCCCTCTGTATGCTCCCCTATCTGGGAGCACACAACTCAGGTGTGTGTCCTGACCAGGAATTGAACTCACAACTTTCTGATGCACAGGATGTTGTTCAACCAACTGAGCCACTCTGACCAGGCAGATCTCAGACTTCTTATATCATTTTCCTAATGTGAGGAAAGCTGATTTCTAATATTCACACCACTATTTAGAGTAATTTTATGAGATAATCAATCAGAGGCTCCACGGAGAAGACTGGAATAGCGTCAGAAGACTGCAGGTCCACGTCAGAGCCATTGGACCATCAGCATAGCCCGAGGGAGGCGGGCCCCTGGGTGTGGCCTCCCTCCAGATATAACACTGCCTTAAAACCATATGCCCAGTTTTCAGGTAATGGGCAACGTGGGGGTTTATAAGATGATGTAAACATTGTTGTACAGTGTAAAAATCTATTTTTAAAATCTCATGTGAAATGAAAAAAGGATGAAAGGTATATTGGAGAAGACATGGAGACTGGAAATGGCCCTTCGGTCCTGTGGCATCCTGGGAGTGCATGTCAGGCCCCCCTCAGCTGCCCAGGAGCTTCGGGAGCCATGGGGGCCACAGGGGCCACAGGGGCCATGGAGTATGCCAGCACCTTTCTGCAGTGAGCCCTCAGGACATGGCTCCAGTGGAGTCCAATGACCTTGCTCTACCCGGAGGCTGCACGGGGACTGACCGTGGAGCCCGGTTCATCAGGAAGGCTCCACCCGCCTCATGTCTCCCTATGGAGCCTTCCCTTCATTGCAGAGAAAAGTCCTACGTTCCTAATAGGAGCACCGATCTGCCTGCAGTTCCCTGGGGCCGCTGAGGGCTGGATTTGAGAAGAGGAGACAGTGTCCAGGATGGAGCCCCCGCTTAGCAAGGTGCCCCTGCAGCTGTTGTTCTGACGCTATTCCACCCTGACACAGTCCTACTCTGGCCTCAGAGACTTAGCTTGTTTGGACATGACCTCCTACCTCAGTAGGCACAGACAGAAAGCAAGATCTACCGAGCAGATGATGGAGATAAAAGTCCTGGAAAGGGTCCAGGCAGGCAAGGCTCTGGCAAGTGGGAACAAGTGAGCACCTGACTGGGTAGAGATGGGGGGTGCAACTGGCAGACGACCTAACCACAGATTAAGTACCATGAAGGGTAGGAACACTCCCTGGCTTCCTTCATTTCTCTGTTCCTTATATGCATTCATTCCAGTTGTTGAGTGATGGCAACAGTGATGATGATGGTGAAGGAGGTGATGGTGATGAAGATGATGATGGTGGTGGTGAAGGAGGTGATGGTGATGAAGATGGTGATGATGATGATAAAGGAGGTAATATGGTGATGATGATGGTGATGAAGATGATAGTTATGATGACGATGATGATTATAATGATGGTGAGCAACACCATTTTGCTGAGTATTTGCTATGTGCTAGTCATTCATTATTCTAAGGTCTTACATCATATTTAACTTATCAAAATCCTTTGAGGGAGGTCCTATTATACCACACATTTTACAGATGGGTAAACTGAGGTAACTTGTCTAATAAGGCTACTTAATTAATACGTAGAAACACCAGCCCCGTAACCCAGGCAGCCTGGCTGCAGAGGGCGTTCCCTGCCAGGTCCACTTCGCTGGCACGAGATGTGCAGACTACAGGCCCTGCGCCCGCAGAGTGACCCACACCCGCATCTGGAACGTGATTACATGACTGTCTGACAACAGAATGAAATGGGGATAAAGGACTACAGCTTCCTGCTAGCCTTCTCCTCTCCCAGATCCTGCTCTCACCTGAACCAGGGGTGCCCTGTCATGGAGATGCTTCCAAAGAGGCACACGTAGAGAGGACCTGAGATCTTCGCTGCAACGGCAGAGCCCCAGTCACTCACACACAGGAGCCTCCAGCACAGGCTGCCACTCAACAACAAGCTCCTGAGTCTCAGCCAGAGCCATATAGCCCGGCGGTTCCTGGGCTGCTCTCACTTGCCACAGACACTCCCAGGAGGCGCTCCTGGCATGGCCTGCAGGTGTGGGAGGACCATGCATGCCATCAGACAACAATAAAATGTATTTCCCTAGTGGTTGAGAAGAACTTGCAGAAATGTTAGTGACAGGTATCATTGAGCATTCCTCAACCTTTGCAATGTGATCCTCATCTCAGTGAGGGTTGGTGTCTGTCAGGGTTTGGTAGCTGAGCCGAAGCTCAGCATTGATAGAAATGATGGGTATTCTCGCACCAGAGGAGACTCTGGCGGCTCTGGGCTCATGTTGTTTCATGTGGCCTGGACTTCTGAACGCACGGGCAGGCTGACACTGAGGGTTACATGATGTCTCTGCCTCTGGGTCAGAAAATTCCTAAACCATCCACTCTTCACAGCAACTTCCAGGCAAATATTTTCCACGGACTTTAGAAATGCAGACATGCTTTCCCAAATGACCAGCCGCCTGTGGAAGAGGAATAGGAGTCCCGGGACTGAGCAGGCAGCACTGTGCCCACAGTGGCCCTGCGGGCAGTCTCCCCGCCACACCCAGAAGCCCTCTGCCTCCCATGTGCCAGCCTCCTCCTTGTCCTCATCGGAGTTGTGACCTAAAAACCAATGCAGAGCCAGTCGCCAGTGGGGATAAACAACCCAGAGGGAAACATATTTCCACAGATAGGCCAACCTGAGCAGCTCTTGGGACTACCAAGCTTCGCGGCGGGAGAGGCGGCTCCCACTCCCATCCACACTCAGCATGGGCACAGAGGCCGCCAGCACATGTGCACCGGGCCGGGTCAGGCACAGAGACGGCACAGGGGCCGTGTCAGGCACAGAGACGGTACTGGGCCGGGTCAATGACATACAGGAGGCTTTACCACCCCGAAACCTGTGCTTAAACGGTTCTTTCCCCTGTGCCCCGAGGTGAAGAACCTCTCTTCTCAGACTCCATACAGATTCTAGGGGGAGTTGTAGCCTGGCCTCAGGGCCCCCAGAAACAAAGTGCTGATGGGACTGCGGCTCAGGGCTGCTCCAGGGCAGGAGACTCACTCCAATGAAATAGCTGATCCTACATTTAAAGTCTCCATCAGAGAGAGTGGCTTTGTGAACAATAGTTTATTTCCTGTTTTAAAAGAAAAATTTCCCTTTGAGTTTATTTAACCAGTCAGCTGTTCTAGTTTCTTTTGTTAATAATTCAGTTGACCAAATTAAAAAATTCAATGTGCTGAATAATTTAATGACTCAAGTACACCATCCTCTCAGCATGTCCTTGCATCCAGAAGCAAGCCCGCCGCAGGCTGCCCTCGGACTCCCAGGGCCCCATTTCCAAGTTCCTCATGAACACGTTTGGCGGCAAGGACCTCAGATTAACGAGCCGGTGCTCCCCCTCAAGTGAAACATTGTCCCAGGGTCTCATAGTGGTGGTTCTGCAAGGTAGCTCCAGACCAGGCCTCACAGGGAGCTGTAGGAATGCGGACCATGGCCCTGAGCCTGCTGGTTCTTACAGGACATTCCTGCTCAGCGACCATGGGCGGCACCGCTGCTTCCAGGCTTCTGCTGCTCACCGTTCCTCACCTTCAAATAATCCCGGGCCTGGGCAGGCGCCATGCAGCAAGGCGGGCAGGGACAGCAGCCTCGCAAGCCAGGAGGATGTTTAGCTTGTGTGTGTGAACTCGTGCATGTGCCCACATGTGTGCTCGGAGACAGAAATAGGCTGATCCCTGCACGGATCATGCTTCGAGTGACTCCAGCCCCAGGCAGCTGAGGGCCTGGTCATGAATGAACACTGGTCATGAAGCTCCTTAACTCAACGGGGCTGGCGTGGCCTTCATGCCAACAGCGCAGGCACGTGGGCACGGGTGTTGGGGTGCCTCCCCCACTTCCTGGAACCACTCCAGGTCCAGGTTATTCTTTCCTGAATCATAGTGACACCTCCGAGGCCCGTGTGTCCATGCACTCATGCATCCAAGTCCAAATACAGAATGGCAATGCTTGGAGAGTGCTGCAGCCCGGCTCCTGTGTGGCTCCTCTCCCTCCGCAGGCTGAGGGAGGAGGCTTCCTCTGGGGAGCAGCCCCGCTGCCGTGGCTGCCCAGACCGACCTGCTGGGAATCTGTGCACTCAGCCAGAGCACAGCTGCACTCTCACAGCTCTTCACACCATAAACCTGTTGCTCAGGTTTGACTCCAGCCCCGTTCCCAGCATGTGGAGGCTCTGACACCCAGTACCAGGCTCTCTCCACCCGTCCTTGCAGAGGCAGGTCCCTGACACTTGTGTGCCTTCCTCACTTCCTCAATGCTGCCCCCTTGCAACCTGTGTGCCACCCTTCCACAGCGCGGCCAGAGCACCACGTGGCAGTGTAGGCTGGTGTCTGCCTTCCTGCTTCTCACCTGGGCTCACCTCCCACCCTACTGTCCCTGCTCAAACCTTCTGCCCCATTACCCCTGTCACATCTCTGCCCCTGCTCACACCTCATGCCCACTACCCCTGCTCACACCTCCTGCACCATTGACCCTGCTCACACCTCTGCCTCACTGCCCCTACTCTCACCTCTGCCCCTGCTCACACCTCTGCCCCTGCTCTCACCACTGCCCCACTAACCCTGCTCACACCTCCTGCCCCATTACCCCTGCTCACACCTCTACCCCTGCTCACACCTCTGCCCCACTGCCCCTGCTCACACCTCTGCCCCTGCTCACACCTCTGCCCCTGCTCACACCTCTGCCCCTGCTCACACCTCTGCCCCACTAACCCTGCTCACACCTCCTGCCCCATTACCCCTGCTCACACCTCTACCCCTGCTCACACCTCTGCCCCACTGCCCCTGCTCACACCTCTGCCCCTGCTCACACCTCTGCCCCTGCTCTCACCTCTGCCCCACTAACCCTGCTCACACCTCCTGCCCCATTACCCCTGCTCACACCTCTACCCCTGCTCACACCTCTGCCCCACTGCCCCTGCTCACACCTCTGCCCCTGCTCACACCTCTGCCCCTGCTCTCACCTCTGCCCCACTAACCCTGCTCACACCTCCTGCCCCATTACCCCTGCTCACACCTCTACCCCTGCTCACACCTCTGCCCCACTGCCCCTGCTCACACCTCTGCCCCTGCTCATACCTCTGCCCCTGCTCTCACCTCTGCCTATGCTCACACCTCTGACCCACTAACCCTGCTCACACCTCCTGCCCACTGCCCCTGCTCACACCTCTGCCCCACTGCCCCTGCTCACACCTCTGCCCCTGCTCACACCTCTGCCCCTGCTCTCACCTCTGCCCCACTAACCCTGCTCACACCTCCTGCCCCATTACCCCTGCTCACACCTCTACCCCTGCTCACACCTCTGCCCCACTGCCCCTGCTCACACCTCTGCCCCTGCTCACACCTCTGCCCCTGCTCTCACCTCTGCCCCACTAACCCTGCTCACACCTCCTGCCCCATTACCCCTGCTCACACCTCTACCCCTGCTCACACCTCTGCCCCACTACCCCTGCTCACACCTCATGCCCACTACCCCTGCTCACACCTCCTGCACCATTGACCCTGCTCACACCTCTGCCTCACTGCCCCTACTCTCACCTCTGCCCCTGCTCACACCTCTGCCCCTGCTCTCACCACTGCCCCACTAACCCTGCTCACACCTCCTGCCCCATTACCCCTGCTCACACCTCTACCCCTGCTCACACCTCTGCCCCACTGCCCCTGCTCACACCTCTGCCCCTGCTCACACCTCTGCCCCTGCTCACACCTCTGCCCCTGATCTCACCTCTGCCCCACTAACCCTGCTCACACCTCCTGCCCCATTACCCCTGCTCACACCTCTACCCCTGCTCACACCTCTGCCCCACTGCCCCTGCTCACACCTCTGCCCCTGCTCACACCTCTGCCCCTGCTCTCACCTCTGCCCCACTAACCCTGCTCACACCTCCTGCCCCATTACCCCTGCTCACACCTCTACCCCTGCTCACACCTCTGCCCCACTACCCCTGCTCACACCTCATGCCCACTACCCCTGCTCACACCTCCTGCACCACTGCCCCTGCTCACACCTCTGCCTCATTGCCCCTACTCTCACCTCTGCCCCTGCTCACACCTCATGCCCACTACCCCTGCTCACACCTCCTGCACCATTGACCCTGCTCACACCTCTGCCTCACTGCCCCTACTCTCACCTCTGCCCCTGCTCACACCTCTGCCCCTGCTCTCACCACTGCCCCACTAACCCTGCTCACACCTCCTGCCCCATTACCCCTGCTCACACCTCTACCCCTGCTCACACCTCTGCCCCACTGCCCCTGCTCACACCTCTGCCCCTGCTCACACCTCTGCCCCTGCTCACACCTCTGCCCCTGCTCTCACCTCTGCCCCACTACCCCTGCTCACACCTCCTGCCCCATTACCCCTGCTCACACCTCTACCCCTGCTCACACCTCTGCCCCACTGCCCCTGCTCACACCTCTGCCCCTGCTCACACCTCTGCCCCTGCTCTCACCTCTGCCCCACTAACCCTGCTCACACCTCCTGCCCCATTACCCCTGCTCACACCTCTGCCCCTGCTCACACCTCTGCCCCACTGCCCCTGCTCACACCTCTGCCCCTGCTCACACCTCTGCCCCTGCTCACACCTCTGCCCCACTAACCCTGCTCACACCTCCTGCCCCATTACCCCTGCTCACACCTCTACCCCTGCTCACACCTCTGCCCCACTGCCCCTGCTCACACCTCTGCCCCTGCTCATACCTCTGCCCCTGCTCTCACCTCTGCCTATGCTCACACCTCTGACCCACTAACCCTGCTCACACCTCCTGCCCACTGCCCCTGCTCACACCTCTGCCCCACTGCCCCTGCTCACACCTCTGCCCCTGCTCACACCTCTGCCCCTGCTCTCACCTCTGCCCCACTAACCCTGCTCACACCTCCTGCCCCATTACCCCTGCTCACACCTCTACCCCTGCTCACACCTCTGCCCCACTGCCCCTGCTCACACCTCTGCCCCTGCTCACACCTCTGCCCCTGCTCTCACCTCTGCCCCACTAACCCTGCTCACACCTCCTGCCCCATTACCCCTGCTCACACCTCTACCCCTGCTCACACCTCTGCCCCACTACCCCTGCTCACACCTCATGCCCACTACCCCTGCTCACACCTCCTGCACCATTGACCCTGCTCACACCTCTGCCTCACTGCCCCTACTCTCACCTCTGCCCCTGCTCACACCTCTGCCCCTGCTCTCACCACTGCCCCACTAACCCTGCTCACACCTCCTGCCCCATTACCCCTGCTCACACCTCTACCCCTGCTCACACCTCTGCCCCACTGCCCCTGCTCACACCTCTGCCCCTGCTCACACCTCTGCCCCTGCTCACACCTCTGCCCCTGCTCTCACCTCTGCCCCACTAACCCTGCTCACACCTCCTGCCCCATTACCCCTGCTCACACCTCTACCCCTGCTCACACCTCTGCCCCACTGCCCCTGCTCACACCTCTGCCCCTGCTCACACCTCTGCCCCTGCTCTCACCTCTGCCCCACTAACCCTGCTCACACCTCCTGCCCCATTACCCCTGCTCACACCTCTACCCCTGCTCACACCTCTGCCCCACTACCCCTGCTCACACCTCATGCCCACTACCCCTGCTCACACCTCCTGCACCACTGCCCCTGCTCACACCTCTGCCTCATTGCCCCTACTCTCACCTCTGCCCCTGCTCACACCTCTGCCCCTGCTCTCACCTCTGCCCCACTAACCCTGCTCACACCTCCTGCCCCATTACCCCTGCTCACACCTCTACCCCTGCTCACACCTCTGCCCCACTGCCCCTGCTCACACCTCTGCCCCTGCTCATACCTCTGCCCCTGCTCTCACCTCTGCCTATGCTCACACCTCTGACCCACTAACCCTGCTCACACCTCCTGCCCACTGCCCCTGCTCACACCTCTGCCCCACTGCCCCTGCTCACACCTCTGACCCACTAACCCTGCTTACACCTCCTGCCCCATTACCCCTGCTCACACCTCTGCCCCTGCTCACACCTCTGCCCCACTGCCCCTGCTCACACCTCTGCCCCTGCTCACACCTCTGCCCCACTGCTCCTGCTCACACCTCTGCCCCTGCTCACACCTCTGCCCCACTGCCCCTGCTCTCACCTCTGCCCCTGCTCACACCTCTGCCCCTGCTCACACCTCTGCCCCTGCTCACACCTCTGCCCAACTGCCCCTGCTCACACCTCTGCCCCTGCTCACACCTCTGCCCAACTGCCCCTGCTCACACCTCTGCCCCTGCTCACACCTCTGCCCAACTGCCCCTGCTCACACCTCTGCCCCTGCTCACACCTCTGCCCAACTGCCCCTGCTCACACCTCTGCCCAACTGCCCCTGCTCACACCTCTGCCTCTGCTCACACCCCTGCCCCACTACCCCTGCTCACACCTCCTGCCCCACTACCCCTGCTCACACCTCCTGCCCCACTGCCCCTGCTCTCACCTCTGCCATGCTCATACCTCTGACCCTGCTCTCACCTCTGACCCTGCTCACATCTCTGCCCCACTGCCCCTGCTCACACCTCTGCCCCACTACCCCTGATTACACTTCCTGCCCCACTGCCCCTGCTCTCACCTCTGCCCCTGCTCACACCTCTGCCCAACTGCCCCTGCTCATACCTTCTGCCCCACTGCCCCTGCTCATACCTTCTGCCCCACTGCCCCTGCTCACACTTCTGTTCCTGCTCACACCTCTGCCCCTGCTCACACCTTCTGCCCCACTGACCCTGCTCACACCTCCTGCCCCATTGCCCCTATTCACATTTCCTGTCCCACTGACCCTGCTCATACTTCCTGCCCCTGTTCTCACCTCTGCCCCTGCTCACCTCATTCACCTTCTAGGCACCACCCACCTGCCCACATACCTCACCCTCCCTTTTCCCACAAGCCTTCACAGCAACTGTCTGGACAGTTACCCTCCACAATTCCAGAAACCCATGTGCTCACTCAAACTCCCTTTAGCAAAACTAACAGGATATTTTGAGTACCAGTGCTTTATTTTTTATTTGTATTTTTAATTTAATAAATCTTTATTGTTCAGATTATTAATTACAATATTCCTCTTCTCCCCCCCCCATAGCTCCGCTCCCCCCGTATCCATCCCGTCCTCTGCCCTTACCTCCTCCCCAATGTCCTCATCCATAGGTGTTTGATTTTTGTCCAGTCTCTTCCTACACCTCCCAGCCCCCTTTCTCCCCAAGAATTGTCAGTCCACTCCCTTTCTATACCCCTAATTCTATTATATTAACCAGTTTATTCTGTTCATCAGATTTTTAATTCATTTGATTTTTAGATTCACTTGTTGATAGATGTGCATTTGCTGTTCATAGTTTTTTTTTAAACCTTTTTCTTTTTCTTCTTTCTCTTTTTAAAGAACATTTTTCAGCATTTCATTCATATAATACTGGTTTGGTGGTGATGAAGTCCTTTAGCTTTTTCTTATCTGCAAAGCACTTTATCTGACCTTCAATTCTGCATGATAGCTTTGTTGGGAGGAGTAATCTTAGTTGTAGATTCTTGCTATTCATCACTTTGAATATTTCTTGCCACACCCATCTGGCCTGCATAGTTTCTGTTGAGAAATCCATGGGTGCTCCCTTATAGGTAACTAACTGTTTTTCTCTTGCTGCTTTTAATATTCTTTGTCTTTTGCTCTTGGCATTTTAATTATGATGTGTCTTGGTGTGGTCCTCTTTGGATTCCTATTATTTGGGGTTCTGTGCACTTCTTGGACTTTTAAGTCTATTTCTTTCACCAGGTGTGGGAAGTTTTCGGTCACTATTTCTTCAAATAGGTTTTCAGTGTCTTGCTCTCTCTCTTTTTCTGGCACCCTTATAATTCGGATGTTGGTACGCTTAAGGTTGTCCCAGAGGCTCCTTACACTATCTTCAATATTTTTTATTCTTTTGGCTTCTTGCTTTTCCGGCTGAGTGGATTTTGCTTCTTTGTATTTCAAATCTTTGATTTGATTCTTGCAGCCTCTGGACTGCCTTTAGATCTCTATATAATATTTTTATTTCGGTCAGTGTATGCTTAATTCCTAATTGGTCCTTTTTCATATCCTTAAGGGTCTTGTTAACTTTATTGGCCTTTTCTAAGAGCCTTTTGAAAAACCTTATAATCGTGTTTTTGAACTCCATGCCCAGTCGTTTTTTTTCCCTCCATCTCTTTCAAATGTGGTTTGTTACCTTTTCTCTGCATCTTGGCTACTTCCCTAAGTTGGTCGCACAGCTTTGTGTGGTAGGTGTCCTCTAGGGGACAGTGGCTCAGCCTCCCTAGTTACCTGAGGTGGATACTCTTGCTGCACCCATTTATGGGTGTAGTTAAACCTAGATTGTTGTTGGTTTCCATGTGGGGGGCAGGTTTGACATCCAGACCAACTGGCTGTGAGAATCAGCTGTGCTTACACTGGTAGAGCAGCTTTGCTCAGCTTGGATGGGGCGGAGTCTCTGGGCTTAGGGGTCTCTGTGCCCCACAGCAATGGAGAGAAAGCTCGCCCCGAGCTCTGACCACTACCAGACAGTTCAGTTTGTCTCCAAATGAGTCTGTACACCCAAATTCTCACCCAGAACTGAAAAGCAATGCAGTCCGATGATTTTTTATTTTATTTTATATTTTCCTCCTGAATGAGAGAACCTTCCACACATCCCCTCAGCTAGCTGGTGCACCTCTGCCGTACGCACGCACTCCATGAGCTCACGCACCTCTGCAGCTCCCAAATCTCAGTGTGCTTCCTCCTTAACATCCAGTCCCCTTTCATCTCGTATGAGTGTGGGTTCCCCGAGACTCGCCCCGATCTGGAGGGTCAGTGCAGTGGGACGCCTCTGTCTCCCTCCCTGTTCTCATAAACCAGCCAGGCATCCAGCAGCCTGCCCCTTCTGCTCGCATGCAGCTCCGCACCTCCTTTTCCACAGGTCTCAGCAATTTCTCCCTCTGCGGCTCCTCTGAGTCACAGTGTCCCTTTATCTTTCCTTCTATTTGTGGAATTCCCACTCAGGCAGCTTTCTGGTGGTTCTGGATAATGTTTGTTCTGTCCCTTAGTTGTAGTTTCAAAATTGTTGCGCACAGCAGCCGAATAGGTGTTTACCTATGCCACCCATCTTGGTTCTCTCCTGAGTCCCAGTGCTTTAAACCTCTGTGCATTTTGCACAAGGAGCTTACATTAGAAGGAAACTAAGTCCGGTGACCCAGTAGTCACTCTCGCTGTGATGAAACCAGAAGCTGTCTCATCATGACCAGGTGCAGCCGGAACCCAAAGCCACAGCGCTGTGTCTCCAGCAAGTTTACCGTTTATGTGCAGACACCAGGCCCTGGCAGAGGATGGTATTCTGAACACGTGGAGTGTTTTCACAAATAATTTTGATGGAAAGCAGCAGCCAGACTGTAATGCAGGCCCAAGGTGACCTCATCACTGGAATTTGTTCTAGTTGTCACCAGACATATCACATGGTGTCACTCAGGAAGGGAGACTCAGCCCAGGGCACAGGGATTAGAGGGGAGAAAGGCAGGGTGCCTGGGCACCACTGAGTGGGAAGGGGTCACGTGGTGTTAAGATGTGGCCACCCTCACTGTCTCTGTGGGCTCAGGCCCTGTCCCCTCCGTCCCCTCTAGGCTTCTCTATGAAGGACACAGTGTCTCTCCCTGCTGCCGAGGCACTGCCCTGAGCTAACTAACTCCTGGGCAGGGATGCAGGAACATCCGTGCAACACTGAACAGGGCCAGCAGGCCAGATACCCATGGTTAGCGGGACAATTCCTACTTGACTTCAGCAGCCTCGTCCGGAACTGCCCCAACAAGCCCAGGCCCCTGTTGAGGGACTGGAAGCGGGAATGTAACAAATGACATGAGTGCTGATGAGAGAAGCAGAGAGTGCGAGCCCACAGGCCCGGGCGGTGGTGAGGCTGGACAGAGGGACCCTGGCCACTCACAGGCTCTCTATCCGTGTTCGTAGCTGTGAGGGCTCCAACCTGGGGCGAGTCGTGGAAATAGGCAGGTGCCCTGCCTGGTGTGACTCAGTGGATGAGTGTCGACCTATGAACCAGGAGGTGACAGTTCAATTCCTGGTCAGAGCACATGCCCGGGTTGGGGGCTCCATCCCCAGTGCAGGGTGTGCAGGAGGTAGCCGATCAATGGCTCTCTCTCATCGTTAACATTTCTTTCTCTTCCTTCTCTAAAATCAATAAAATATATTTAAAAAATAAACTTAGAAAAGTAAAAAGGGAGGTGGCTCTGGCACCACCTCATGTAGACAGCGTTGCAGCCATGTTCCTAGTAACACGCTCAAGTCCCGCACAGGCAACATGAACAGCCACGCACAGCATTCCTCCTGGAAACCAGCGGGGGAAATTCCTCTGAGGGGGATGGCTTCTGAGAGGTAAAAAAAAAAAAAACATGGGGGAGGGGCGGGGCCTGGAGGATGGATGGGGCCAGGACGGGCTTCATAGTCTGGACAGTTTTCCTAGCGTTTCAAATACACTTTCCACGGGGCAGATGTTTAAAACTACCTGCGAGGCAAGCCGGGAAACACTGGAGGGGAGCCCCTGGAGGCTGTGTGTGAGATCACACCCTCGTATTTCAGCCCCAGTGAGTGCCACTCGGCAGCGCAAGCAGCTGCCTCTCTTAGCACATGGCTTCAATAAAACACCTCTAGTGTTTGGGAGGAATCCACAGCGAGGAATGTCTGAAATTCACAGTTCAATGGAAGGAAGTGTTTTAAAGACGGTAGAGCAGCTCCCTAGAGATGGGGCAAGCGGTCCCTTGGCACCCACTCCAGGTGGCGCACTTTCTGCAGCACTGACTTCGCTGTGAGTAGCAGGAACAACCTCACTCGAAACAGCGTCACCCTGCGGCAGATGCATCTTCCCATGTTCAGGGGGATCCAGCACTATGAGCACACAGACATCCGACCCTGTTGCCCAGCAGATCATGTCATGGAAACAAGAGTGAGGAAGGGACAGGAAGAGGAGCAAAGGGCAGGCAGAACATTCAGTTCATCTCACTGGATGAAGGGGAGGCAGTGGCACAGGACTTACATGGGGGTGCATGTGCCACATGGGAACTATGGGGGCTACTGCTAAAGAAGAGGAGAAAGGAGTCAGGCTATGGCGAGAAGGGCCTGGGGAACAACATTTGAGATGTGCATGGGAGAGGCACCAGGGTGGGGCGGGGCAAATAAGGGCAGGATCCGTGTCTTGGTCAGCTCAGGCTGCTTGGACCAAACACTGGAGGCCCGACGCTCACTTCTCACATTCTGGAGGCTGCAATCCAGGGTCAGGGTGCAGCCCGGTGGGCGCTTAGCAAAGCCTTGCTGGGGCCATCTGCTCACCGTGCCCACGTGAGGTGGAGGGAGAGGTCTGTGTTTCTTCCTCTCTGCTACAATACTGGCTTCAGCATGGGGCTCTACCCAGAGTCCCAGCCACCTCCCAATGGCCACACCTCCTAGCACATGGTGTTATAGCTAAGGTCTCAGAGCTCAGGACCTGGCACCAGCTTTCATTCACAGCAATCGAGGTTTGCACCAATTTGTGTGCCAGGCTGCTCCCCACAGACAGAGCACCAACACATCTATATTTGTCACATGTGACTCAAAAGGAATCTGAATAAAATGCCCATATTCATACCACCTGCCTTTTCAATCCATGACCAAAAGGTACGATGCCTACAATCAAGATCTGGGCCTGTTATCCCCTAGAGAACTGCTCCACTAGACAGGAGGAAATGCACGCAGGTGGCGTGAATGCAGCCACCTAGGAGAAAAAGTCATGTTACCAACTCATGCCCGTGACGACTTTTCTCCAGCTGGTCAAGGCTCCCGTCAGCTGAGCAGCACACTCCCTGAGGCAAACACTGCTCCTTAATTCCTGCTTCACAGCCACAGCCCTGCCTTTCCTCTCTGTCAGTGAGCTCCCTAAGGGCTTACATAAGTTTCCAAGATACCACGAGGCTGGGTATTGGCCACCACTGAAGAATTTCCATCCATCCATCCATCCATCATCTATCTACCTATCATCTATTATCCACCCATCAACCACCCATAATCCATCCATCCACCTGTTCATGCATCTGTCCATCTGTCTGTCCGCCCATCCACCCATCCACCCTTTCATCACTCATTATCTCATTTGGAGTAAATGAGAGAGAGAAAGAGAACATGACTGAGGGTTCAAGGACAGGGCATGACCTTGAGCAATCTGATCTAGAAGCACTGAGATTACAGGCCTGTCAGTTCAGAATTGTTTTAGTCCTGTATCCACTGCCACATGGCCCCATTTCCCACCTTCCTCCATCCTTGCCTGCTTCCCGGGCCATCTCTCTGCCTCCACACATCTGCATAACTGAACCCACTTTTAAAGAAAGCACTGCCATTCCCACTTACATACCAGTGGTTCACTTTGTTAATTTTTAAATAAAAAGAGCTATTTTTTTGCCACTAGCATAGAACAAGAGATCTTTCTCCACCCTTCCTTTTTCAATTGAACAAATAAACACATGTGTCTATTTAATTGTCTGACAGTTCCCATGTTAGTTCCCACACTAGGGAACCTGGTAACTAAGTTGAATGTATACAGAACCTGGGATCTAGAAGGATGGTGAAGAAGAGAAAGAGGGAGAGGAAGGAGGGAAAGAACAGAAATCTTTGGCTGGTGAAACCTCAATCCTGTCACTGAACAAGTTGGGTCTCCTTCCTCGCGTTTCATGAAACAGCTGAACATGGGTGGGGCATGTTGCCTGCACAGCCTCTTCTAACTCATGAGCCTCCATGGAAGACACTGCACAGATGGGCACGTGCATTATGTCCACTCCAGGAGCAGGAACCACTTCCAGGCCAGCACCCAGCAACCAGAGCTCACTAGTTATCACAAGAAAACTGCTTATCTGTGGGCACAGCTACACTGAACCACTGTGAGGAGGAAGAGGAGGAAGACAAGAAGGACGACGACGACGGGGAGCGGGGCAGGCTCTGTGATGACACATGTGGAGAACCGGCCAAGGCCCACACTTCACAAGCCCTGATTTTTCCCATGGAAGCTGTGTGTAATCTTCACACCCCTGCCCCTGGAGACACACACACACACACGCAGGCTGGGTCGAGGTGCTGGGCGCTGAGCTGGGCAGAGAAGGGGACGGGAGGGACCAGGCTTGAACACCCACGGAGCTCAGGATGGCCTCACTCAGTGGCTGTTGACCAGGGTGGAGAGCCCACGAAGCCACTGCCTCCCAAAGGTCATTAGGACGAATCTCAATAAACACCACCCCCATCAGATTAGCAGACCAGTGGTTTCCATGGCAACAGCTGGACAAGAGCGGCGCTTGCAATTTGGCATTAATTTAGAGTCTTTCCCCCAGTCTCCTTGGAGTTGGTTTTGTGGAACACAAGTGCTTGCAGGCTCTCTAATCTGCGGGCCTTTGAAATTCCATCCAGTGCGTGTGAAGCCGAGCCAATTAGCGGGAGGGAATTGGGTGGCAGTGGAGAAGCTGGCGAGACTGTGTTTACCAATTAGTTTTTTATGATGCAAATGTTGCGCAGCTTGCGCAGGAATAATAGCTGCTGCTGCTGAATATGAAACTGTTAATTGCATTTTCTGAGACTCGGCTACAAGGTGAAACTAATCATGTACATGATAACGAAGTTGCACCGCGGACAAGGCTCTGCTGGCCCCGTCACTGATCTGCACTGGAACAGCCTGTCCATCTCTGCAGAAAGGGGGCAGCACCAGCATAGTCTTCCCATCTTAAAGGGGAACGTGTGTGTATCTGTGGGAAGCAATATAAAGAATAATCTCCACTTATATTGGATTACTAATGTTAACAAACACTACGGCAAAGGGCAGAGTGGCGCTTCTGGAAGAATACCTTTCTGCTTTAAAATTATCTACAGGTGTGTTGAGAGTCACCCAGCTCTGACACGTGGCATACCCGCAGGAGCTGCAGGGGAGAAAGGCCGTGATCATGGCCTCAGATGGTTTCCCGAACAGAAACATCACACAGAGCACCATCCTCCAGCAAAGGAGCTAGGAGGCTCTGAGTGTTTGGTCTGTGCAGCAGCCGGGTGGGGCCAGGGTGGGGACCATCTAGGAGCAGGTGAGGTCAAAGGCCCAGGCTCCAAGAGGTCTCTGGCCTTAGTCTGTGGCTGTGCGGGAGAGAGGTGCTGCACACCCAACAGGAACTTGGCAGCCAGGGCTGGCCTGCGGAGCAGCGTGGAAGGGCTGTGGCCGTCTTGGAGGGGATTGGTTTCAAAGTCCCCCATAAACACTTATATTCTTTGTCTCAATTCTGTATGAGCTGCCCCAATTCTGCTTCAGTTCATGTTCAAATGCACAACAGTGACTAACAACCAGGCAGCCAGGCAAAGAGCTGGGTGAGAAGCATGAGCCCTGCCCCTCAGCTAGGCAACTGGTCGTGTGGAGTCCCCTATGGGCACAGAGAAACCTAGGACTGTCCCCGAGTGCCTTCCTCATACACCTGCGGCTCATCTGGCACTTCTGGTTGGTTGACTACTTAGATGCCAGTTGGTCCGTTAAGAGGACTCGGTGCCACACTGTGTGAGACAGGTGCAGCCCTGTGTGCAGCCCTGGAGTGGACAGGTGTCGGCAGCCCCTCCCACTGCTTGAGCTGAGAACACCAGGCAGGCTGTGTGCCTGACACCTTCTCCTCAGCCCCACGTTATCCCAGCTTCATTGAGATGTAGCTGGCAGACGGCATTGCAATGCCTTTGCAGGCAGCGGCGTGGAGATCAGATGTGTGCACACCCTGGTGAAGGCCCCCAGTCACAAGGAGCACCTGCTGCCTCAAGGCGTCACGGCTTTTCTTTCTCTCTGTGAGAAGGGGTAGGATCCCCTCTTAGCCCAAGTACAAGGCACAGGGCTCCTGGCTGGTCTCCAGGCCACACAACAGGAGCCAGAATGCCGGCACTTGCTCTCAGAGGGGCTGTGGGTGCCTTCTGCGGGAGGTCCACAGGGTGTGCTGTGGGCTGAGAGCTGGGGTGCCCGTGAGTAGGGCCTGCAGTGGGGATGTGGTTGGCAGCCAGGGGGCTGGTCCTGACCTCAGGACCACTTTAGAGGTAAACATGGCCAGCTGTGGTGGCAGCCGGTGGGATGCTGGGTCTGCAAGCATGCCTGGCCAGTGCTGAGGATTATGGTGGAAATCGATGCTTGAAGGGAATAAGGGACAGACAGGAGGACACAGGCCAAGTTGTGGTTGAGGCCACAGAGGCGCTCAAGCCTGGAGGGGCAGAGGACCACGGCTCATACTCCAGGTGGCACCCCTCCCTGTGGACACTCCTCCCTGCTGTTCTTGGTGCGGATGCCCACCCTGCTCCCTTCCACCCCACCATGGCCAGGTGGCTCCCTGTGATCTGGAACTACCTCTCCCCTGAGACTGCTGCACTACCCACCTGGCCGAGACGCTACCTCCCCAGTCACTTTCCACCAAGACAGACACGCTCCTTACCATGAGCCTCCTGCCCTAACCACCCCTGCATGTTCCTGAATTCCCCATCTGTCACAGCCTTGGGCTTTCCTGGTTTAAATGCCTGTATTTACTCGGTTAGACACAGCAGGTGTCAGGAAACAGTGGATGTGAAGGAGCTGCAGTAATTACCATGGAAAATAGTGCAAATGCCTGGAGAGCACGCAGCAGGGGGAGGGAGAGAAAGCCACAGGACATTGGCCAACGACAGAAGAGCCCTAGCAGGGGGACACCAGACCTTGACTGAGGGTGCTGGTGAGAGTGCATAAAGTTTATACCTCAAGGAAGAGACCCTCAGGAAGTCCAGAGGATACACATTGGTAACTGATGCACAACTCAGACCCCTTCACCTGCGCTGGGCACTGAGGTGCAGGTCATGCCTGGCCACTATACCCCACCTGGCCATCATAATCCACCTGGTCACTGCACTCCACCTGGTCACCATACCTCACCTGGCCACTGCATTCCATCTGGTCACTGCACTCCACCTGGCCACCATATCCCACCTGGCCATCATACCTCACCTGGTCACTGCACTCCACCTGGCCACCATACTCCACCTGGACACTGCACTCCACCTGGCCACCATACTCCACCTGACTATCATAACCCACCTGGACATGCCCCACCTGGCCACCACATCCCACCTGGTCACTGCACTCCACCTGGCCACCATACTCCACCTGGACACTGCACTCCACCTGGCCACCATACTCCACCTGACTATCATAACCCACCTGGACATGCCCCACCTGGCCACCACATCCCACCTGGCCACCATACTCCACCTGGCCACCATACCCCACCTGGACATGCCCCACCTGGCCACCAAATCCCACCTGCCCACCACATCCCACCTGGCCACTGCACCCCACCTGGTCACTGCACTCCATCTGGTCACTGCACTCCACCTGGCCACCATAGCCCACCTGACCACCATAACCCACCTGGACATGCCCCACCTGGCCACTGCATCCCACCTGGCCACTGCATCCCAGGTCACTGCACTCCACCTGGCCACCATATCCCACCTGCCCATCATACCCCACCTGGGCACTGCACTCCACCTGGCCACCATACCCCACCTGGCCATCATAACCCACCTGGACATGCCCCACCTGACCACCACATCCCACTTGGCCACTGCATCCCACCTGGTCACTGCACTCCACCTGGCCACCATACCCCACCTGGCCGTCATAACCCACCTGGACATGACCCACCTGGCCACTGCGTCCCACCTGGACATGCCCTACTTGGCCACCGAGCCCCACCTGGACATGCCCCACCTGGCCACCACGCCCCACCTGGTCACCATGTCCCACCTGGTCACTGTGTTCCAAGTGGACTTCACAACGACTGGGCGGGCCACACATTCTCCTGATCTCAGGCTGCACAGGACCTGGCAGGTGAGGGGCCCAGAGCTCTGATCTTGGCAAGAAGGTTTCCCACTTCTGAGCATGTGCTGCTGAGAACTCATTGTCCTGGGAGGCTTGGGTGTCCACCTTATAGTGCCTGTGCTCCTGAAGGCTCCTCTATCATTAGGGAGAACACTCACTCAACTGCAGCATGTCCTGAGCAGAGTCACTGAGTGCAGGTGAGGCGAGCCATAGCTCACTGGCTGCAGGATGCAGCCCCAAGGCCCCATGTGGGCAGTGCCCAGCTTTCTATGACAGCCCAGTGCCACTGCCCATGGTGGGACAGTTCCCGGGGAGGCTCAGACGTGAGCCCAGATGCATGCAGGCGGGGCTATCTGGGGCACTTTCAGAAACAGAAGCCAAGGAAGACAGCCTAGACCTCAGAACTGCAATGGTCTGCGTGTCTTTGTAAACTTCTGCAGGGTAAGCTATCAGATGTGACCCCTCAGGACTGTCCCACATCAGCTAGTGCAGCGAGCTATCGGAGACCACGCCGGCCAGGGCCCAGGGAACCAACCCGCAGTCCGCGCCTCCTGCTTAGGCAGACACACCGGCATCATGGGCCTCAGAAAGGGGTGGTCAGTGAGGTGGGCTCAAAGCACACTGTGCTACTGAGGGCCATCAGGACAGTGCTCTGTCTTACCTCCTTATTAGTGCATTTTAAACATGCCCCCGAGGGCCCCTTGGGGAGGTACCGTCCTCCTGGGCCCCCTGCAGCACGAGCCTCTGGAGAGCCCAGCGAGGCCCTGCGTAGTATCCCAGCAAGCGGAAAGGCCAGCAGAGAGCTGTTTGTCTGTTCTGTTGCACTAGCCGCCACCTCCTCTTAGGAGGGCAAAGCGTAGGTGTCTACTCAAGTCTCCGAACCTCTCCCCAATGAGGGCCAGTCATGTGACATTCTCCCCAGCCCCGCACCTGGACCAGCCCTGTCTGAGCCCCAGGCCTCCATGTGCCGCAGGCCACCCGCCATGGCATCCCCCGGGTCCTGTCTCTGTCCCCTCTTCTGGGCACAGGTTTCTCCAACCCCTGTGTTTCCTGAGTGGCAAGGAGGACAGGGCATCCTTGTTTTAATGGGGTGACTTGGAGGATGGGGCCTTCAGGAAAAGAGCCACATAGCAGGGTTTTTTTTAGCTTACATGTGGCCCTTCTGGAAGTTTCTTTTCCACTCTGGTTGTTAAATTAGAATCATATCACTTTGTACCACATAGTGATGAGGCAAGGGTAACGTGTTTCGTGCCTGGGTTTGGGAAAATTCAACACGAGAAGCAAATGCTAGCTCCAGACTCGCCCTGCCAGGCCACCATGGACCTGCCCACAGTCGCCAGGGCCGGCTGCAGCACCTGCGTGTGCTGTCTACGCTCTTGCGCTCCTGTGCTCCCCAGCCCCGCCTTTGGCACTCGAGGACTATTTTGTTTTCAGAGAACAGGTCTCAGGGTAGAGGAACAAACAGAAACGCCCCAGGACGCACAAGCCCTGACCAGGACCGGGGATCAATCCTGTAACCCAGGTACATATGGGCTTTTGACCGGAATCAAACTTGAAGCACTTCAGTGCTGGGCCCATGCTCTAACCATTGAACAACCGGCCAGGGAGTGTTAGAAATGCAATACCTGACCACTGAGTCCAGGAACTGACCTCTTTCCCTTAAATCGTCAAATACAAAATGACAGTGGCCAACACCATAGTCACCCAGTGTAAATGAATCAAAATTATACCTGTTTTTATGCCAGAACAGCAAACAATATATTTTCTGGTACTCCACAGATTTGAACAACCATGGCCTCAGGTGAGGATTAGAAAAATAGCCCCTGCCCAACCTTGCCCACTCCTTTATAGTGTTGGTCCCCACTCCATGCCCTGACCCAACAGATCTGGGACCACCACTTAGAGCTGACCCATGGCAGCCTGTCACTGGAACAAAACACAGGGCTGCCCTGCAGGTCAGGATGCTGTCTGCTCTCAGCACACACTCCCCCCACCCCCACTCTGCCTGGCTGCTGAAGCTGGGCCTCCACGTTACCTACTGAGCTCCTTTTCTCCCTCTGACTAGGCTGCATTTGACACCTCACGGAGAAGCGGGCGGGCCAGGTAACCAACTTTGTGCAAATCAGGAGGTTCATTTTTGAGGGAGGCCTCAGGGCCTCCGCATCCTGCGCTAGAGGACACGTGGCAGTGAGAGGAACACAACCTGCACCAGCAGAGTTGCCGGCTGCCTGCCAACCAGCAAGGGCTGCTGACCTAAGCCTCCCACAAATCAAGTGCCAGGGCCAACAGGGTCCTACCCCTTGCCAGGCCCAGTGACCGCTCACTAACCTGAGCATCTGGGTGCAGCAGCCATGAGCTGGGAGCGCTGGTGAGCAGGGTGGGGTTAGCACCGCCTGCCTGGGAGCAATCATATTGAGTGCCTCGAGGCGAGTCCTTTAAGAGATTGTTGCTGTTGAGCCTTGCAGCCCATCACATCAGGACAATTCCAGTGCCACTGCCCAGGGCCCAGTAGGCCTGCTGACTGCAGAGAGGCCTGCCACCCGCCATTCTCCAGAGGCTGCTGGACAGGCCCTAGGGACAGCTGGGCTTGGGAGTGCCCACGCAGGCCTGTGATGCCCCTGGTTCTGCCGCACCTGTGCCTGCCTGAAGCAGCCACTGGAAACCCTCATACCAGCGTTGCTCTGACTTGCTGGCCAGTTGCCATGGGAACTGGTGTTTGAGGGAATCCCAGGAGGCAGCTTCCAACAGACATTACATTCTCTCAGCTTAGCCAACCCCTCTCGGGCACAGGGGGATGTCTGTGGATGAGGGAGACACACTAGCCAGCCCTTCCTCGCTCACTGCCCAGGTGCCCACCTGCTCCTTGCTCAGGTGCCCGTCTTGAAGCAATGTCTTTAAAAGCTGTATGTCTGCAACCTTGCATTAAAAGGAGTCCCCTTCTATTTGGGTACCAAGGCACTATGAACTCATGCTGAGATGAGAGAGGCAATGTCCCCCTGCAGACCCCTACGATGACACACAGATACCCGGCCCCTGGGATGTGGGCCTGGGCCATGCAGAAGAGCTACAGGTACATGACCAGCAGTGACTTCTGAGTGTCACTGCGAGGCTGGGGTCTGACGCCGGTTGGCATTCAGGGGCGTGGACACAGCTGACACCTGAGCTCCCACAAGCAGCCAGCTGTGCTCTGACCACAAACTGGTCCAATCCTTCTCTGCCTGCTGTGCTCTCAAGACTCAGTGTCTGAAGCCTCTCTGTTCCTCTCCCCATCTTCACCCAACCCCAAGACCTGATGCCAGGCAAGCCTGCCCTGCACACTCGGTTTCAGCGGCCTAGCCTCATGTGCAGGGAAGCCCTGAGCCACCTCCATGGCCAACGTGGAGCTGAGAGAGGGTAAGGGAAGATTGTGGGTGAGGATAACTCTATGGACCCTGGGAGATGCCATAATAGCCCACAGAGCCACCCCAGGGGGTGGGATTTGGGATGTGGACCTCGTACTCTCACCCAGCATCACTGAGGACACCCCAACTGTCCTGCACAAAGATGTGGCAGGCTAGGCACATGGCCCCACTTCATGGGGGAGGCTCTGAGTTCCCACCCCTCACTACTCCTCAGCCCCCACCTCCACACAGTCCCATGCGGTAGACACCCCCAGACCCCTCTGTTAGGTGCCTGCCCGCAGGTGATACAATTCCTCCCTCACCCCAGCTCTCTCCCCACAATAACTGACACAGCTTCCTGCAGTGGGTCCCCACCTGCCCCAACTTCACCTGCAGCAGCTGGTCCACACGCCACTTGAGAAGTACGGGTGCGGCACAGAAGAGAGCACAAGGCTCATTACCCTATGACTGCTCCATCCACTTGGGCCCCCAGCCCAGGTGGACCTGGCCTCACACTGACCTCCACAGGAAGGAGACCCAGGCTCTGAAGGAGACTCACCCCAAACTGTTAACAGCCCTGGGAAGGAGGGCAGGCACCTACCCTTGGGAGAGCAGGCTGCAGTCAGACAACATGGTCTGGCCCCTAAGCGGCTCTTGGTGAGTGCCCATGCCTGGGACTGTCCATGACCAAATGTCCCCTAATGCCATCCTGCCAGGTCAGGGTCTACTCCCAGGTCACAGACCCTCCCGCTGCAACTCTGTGTCCACCAAATCATCACAACCTTGATGTAGGCACTTGTCCAATTCCAGACAAAGGACCTGAAGCTGTCACTCCTGTTACCACAGTGAGGAGTGACCCGGGACCCCACTCCTGTCCCACTTCCTCCAAACAGGAGCACGTGACTGGACGAGCACTGCCAGAGTTACTGCAGGATGACCCACGGCTCCCAGGGGGTGCTGTACCCCTCCTGCCACAAGTCATTCGCAAGACTGTTCCTCCCTACGCTGGGCCCTAGCAACTCTCCACATGAGGCCCCACAACCAGTGATTGACAGTTAACTCAGGGCCAAGTGCCAGGCCGTTCCACACGAGGACGGTGAGATGGAACGGAGGGTGCACCTGCCTGTGGGGAGGACAGGCAGGCGAGGGCAGCCCAGCAGGCAACAGCTGCAGCTGAGATGCTGCTTCCCCAGAAGGAGGAAGGCCCCCATATTCTGCCCCCAACACATGGCCCCGCCCCCTGGATGCAGCAGGTGCAGGCAGGGCTCCAGATTCCTGTGTGCTAACAGTGGACAGATGGAGAGACACATAGACAGGTCGAGTGCAGGAATGACAGGAAGCAGAGCCAGAACAAAAGCACAGTGCCTGTCTGGAGATGAGCAGGAATCCCAGAAGCAGAGAGGAACTAAAGTTCCAGAAGGGCCTGCCATCCCCCATTAGCCTTCCCCTGCCCAGGCCCCCAGGCCTCCCCCAGGCTCCCATCCCACCCAGGCCCCTCAGGCCTACCTCAGGCCCCCTCCTGGCAGGGTCCCAAGGCCTACTCCGGACCCAATCCCGCCCAGGACACCTGGGCCTACCCCCGGGCTCCCTTCCTGCCCAGGCTCCACAGGCCTCCCCCAGGCTCCCGTCCCCGAACAGGCCCCAAGACTCCCCCAGATACTACTCCAGCCAAGGCTCCCGAGGCCTAGCTCAGGCCCCACTCACCCCCAAGGCCCCGATGCCTGCCCCAGGCAAAACTCCCAAAACACAGCCCCCTGCAGGGACAGTGCCCCCTCCCGGATCACAGCCCCCTCCCGAACTTGGTTCCTCCCGGACATGGACCCCTCCAAGGAACACAGTCCCCACCCTGAACACGGCCCCTTCACGGAACATGGTACCTCCCCGTCAGTCACAGGCCCCACCTGGAAAACGGCCCCCTCTCAGGAACACAGTCCCTCCAGGAACGGAGCCACTCTCAGGAACACAGTCCCTCCAGGACACGGCCTCTCTCAGGAACACAGTCCCTCCAGGACACGGCCTCTCTCAGGAACACAGTCCCTCCAGGACACGGCCCCCTCTCAGGAACACAGTCCCTCCAGGACATGGCCCTCTCTCAGGAACACAGTCCCTCCAGGACACGGCCTCTCTCAGGAACACAGTCCCTCCAGGACATGGCCCTCTCTCAGGAACACAGTCCCTCCAGGACACGGCCCCCTCTCAGGAACACAGTCCCTCCAAAACACGGCCCCCTCTCAGGAACACAGTCCCTCCAGGACACGGCCTCCGCTCAGGAACAGTCCCTCCCGGAATACAGCCCCCTCTCAGGAACACAGTCCCTCCAGGACACGGCCTCTCTCAGGAACACAGTCCCTCCAGGACACGGCCACTCTCAGGAACACAGTCCCTCCAGGACACGGCCCCCTCTCAGGAACACAGTCCCTCCAGGACACGGCCTCTCTCAGGAACACAGTCCCTCCAGGACACGGCCTCTCTCAGGAACACAGTCCCTCCAGGACACGGCCACTCTCAGGAACACAGTCCCTCCAGGACACGGCCCCCTCTCAGGAACACAGTCCCTCCAGGACACGGCCTCTCTCAGGAACACAGTCCCTCCAGGACACGGCCTCTCTCAGGAACACAGTCCCTCCAGGACACGGCCACTCTCAGGAACACAGTCCCTCCAGGACACGGCCCCCTCTCAGGAACACAGTCCCTCCAGAACACGGCCCCCTCTCAGGAACACAGTCCCTCCAGGACACGGCCTCCGCTCAGGAACACTCCCTCCCGGAATACAGCCCCCTCTCAGGAACACAGTCCCTCCAGGACACGGCCTCTCTCAGGAACACAGTCCCTCCAGGACACGGCCTCTCTCAGGAACACAGTCCCTCCAGGACACGGCCCCCTCTCAGGAACACAGTCCCTCCAGGACACGGCCTCTCTCAGGAACACAGTCCCTCCAGGACACGGCCTCTCTCAGGAACACAGTCCCTCCAGGACACGGCCACTCTCAGGAACACAGTCCCTCCAGGACACGGCCCCCTCTCAGGAACACAGTCCCTCCAGGACACGGCCTCTCTCAGGAACACAGTCCCACCAGGACACGGCACCCTCTCAGGAACACAGTCCCTCCAGGACACGGCCTCTCTCAGGAACACAGTCCCTCCAGGACACGGCACCCTCTCAGGAACACAGTCCCTCCAGGACGTGACGCCTCTCAGGAACACAGTCCCTCCAGGACACGGCCCCCTCTCAGGAACACAGTCCCTCCAGGACACGGCCTCTCTCAGGAACACAGTCCCTCCAGGACACGGCCTCTCTCAGGAACACAGTCCCTCCAGGACACGGCCCCCTCTCAGGAACACAGTCCCTCCAGGACACGGCCCCCTCTCAGGAACACAGTCCCTCCAGGACACGGCCCCCTCTCAGGAACACAGTCCCGACCGGACACGGCCCCCTCTCAGGAACACAGTCCCTCCAGGACACGGCCTCTCTCAGGAACACAGTCCCTCCAGGACACGGCCCCCTCTCAGTAACACAGTCCCTCCAGGACACGGCCCCCTCTCAGGAACACAGTCCCGACCGGACATGGCCCCCTCTCAGGAACACAGTCCCTCCAGGACACGGCCCCCTCTCAGGAACACAGTCCCTCCAGGACACGGCCTCTCTCAGGAACACAGTCCCTCCAGGACACGGCCCCCTCTCAGGAACACAGTCCCTCCAGGACACGGCCTCTCTCAGGAACACAGTCCCTCCAGAACACGGCCCCCTCTCAGGAACACAGTCCCTCCAGGACACGGCCTCCGCTCAGGAACAGTCCCTCCCGGAATACAGCCCCCTCTCAGGAACACAGTCCCTCCAGGACACGGCCTCTCTCAGGAACACAGTCCCTCCAGGACACGGCCCCTCTCAGGAACACAGTCCCTCCAGGACACGGCCCCCTCTCAGGAACACAGTCCCTCCAGGACACGGCCTCTCTCAGGAACACAGTCCCTCCAGGACACGGCCTCTCTCAGGAACACAGTCCCTCCAGGACACGGCCACTCTCAGGAACAGAGACCCTCCAGGACACGGCCCCCTCTCAGGAACACAGTCCCTCCAGGACACGGCCTCTCTCAGGAACACAGTCCCTCCAGGACACGGCCTCTCTCAGGAACACAGTCCCTCCAGGACACGGCCTCTCTCAGGAACACAGTCCCTCCAGGACACGGCCCCCTCTCAGGAACACAGTCCCTCCAGAACACGGCCCCCTCTCAGGAACACAGTCCCTCCAGGACACGGCCTCCGCTCAGGAACAGTCCCTCCCGGAATACAGCCCCCTCTCAGGAACACAGTCCCTCCAGGACACGGCCTCTCTCAGGAACACAGTCCCACCAGGACACGGCACCCTCTCAGGAACACAGTCCCTCCAGGACACGGCCCCCTCTCAGGAACACAGTCCCTCCAGGACACGGCCTCTCTCAGGAACACAGTCCCTCCAGGACACGGCCTCTCTCAGGAACACAGTCCCTCCAGGACACGGCCACTCTCAGGAACACAGTCCCTCCAGGACACGGCCCCCTCTCAGGAACACAGTCCCTCCAGGACACGGCCTCTCTCAGGAACACAGTCCCACCAGGACACGGCACCCTCTCAGGAACACAGTCCCTCCAGGACACGGCCTCTCTCAGGAACACAGTCCCTCCAGGACACGGCACCCTCTCAGGAACACAGTCCCTCCAGGACGTGACGCCTCTCAGGAACACAGTCCCTCCAGTACACGGCCCCCTCTCAGGAACACAGTCCCTCCAGGACACGGCCTCTCTCAGGAACACAGTCCCTCCAGGACACGGCCTCTCTCAGGAACACAGTCCCTCCAGGACACGGCCCTCTCTCAGGAACACAGTCCCTCCAGGACACGGCCCCCTCTCAGGAACACAGTCCCTCCAGGACACGGCCCCCTCTCAGGAACACAGTCCCGACCGGACACGGCCCCCTCTCAGGAACACAGTCCCTCCAGGACACGGCCTCTCTCAGGAACACAGTCCCTCCAGGACACGGCCCCCTCTCAGGAACACAGTCCCTCCAGGACACGGCCCCCTCTCAGGAACACAGTCCCGACCGGACATGGCCCCCTCTCAGGAACACAGTCCCTCCAGGACACGGCCCCCTCTCAGGAACACAGTCCCTCCAGGACACGGCCTCTCTCAGGAACACAGTCCCTCCAGGACACGGCCCCCTCTCAGGAACACAGTCCCTCCAGGACACGGCCTCTCTCAGGAACACAGTCCCTCCAGGACACGGCCCCCTCTCAGGAACACAGTCCCTCCAGGACACGGCCTCTCTCAGGAACACAGTCCCTCCCGGAACACAGCCCCCTCAGGAACACAGTCCCTCCAGGACACGGCCCCCTCTCAGGAACACAGTCCCTCCAGGACACGGCCTCTCTCAGGAACACAGTCCCTCCCGGAACACAGCCCCCTCAGGAACACAGCCGCCTCGGAAACACAGTCCCTCCAGGACACGGCCTCTCTCAGGAACACAGTCCCTCCAGGACACGGCACCTCTCAGGAACACAGTCCCTCCCGGAACTAGACCCTCTCAGGAACAGAGACCCTCCAGGACACGGCCCTCTCTCAGGAACACAGTCCCTCCAGAACACGGCCCCATCTCAGAAACACAGTCCCTCCAGAACACGGCCCCCTCTCAGGAACACAGTCCCTCCAGGACATGGCCCCCTCTCAGGAACACAGTCCCTCCCGGGACCCAGGTCTCCTATCAGCAACACAGTCCTTCCTGGGACCCAGACCCCCTCTCAGGAACACAGTCCCTCCCAGGACCCAGGTCCCCTCTCAGCAACACAGTCCCTCCCGGAACACAGCCCCCACTCAGCAACACAGTCCCTCCTGAGACCCAGACCCCCTATCAGCAACACAGTCCCTCCCGGGACCCAGGCCCCCTCTCAGGAACACAGTCCCTCCCGGAACACAGCCCCCACTCAGCAACACAGTCCCTTCTGAGACCCAGACCCCCTATCAGCAACACAGTCCCTCCCGGGACCCAGGCCCCCTCTAAGGAACACAGTCCCTCCCGGGACCCAGGCCCCCTGTCAGGAACACAGTTCCTCCTGGGACCCAGGCCCCCTGTCAGGAACACAGTTCCTCCTGGGACCCAGGCACCTCTCAGCAACACAGTCCCTCCCACGACCCAGGCCCCCTCTCAGGAATACATCCCCCCCGGGACCCAGGCGCCCTCTCAGCAACACAGTCCCTCGAGGAACACAGCCCCCTCACGAACACAGTCCCTCCCGGGACCTAGGCTCCCTCTCAGGAACAGAGTCCATCCATGACTTGGCCCCTCTCAGGAACACAGTCCCTCCCGGAACAGAGCCCGCTCAGGAACACAGTCCCCCAGGAACACAGTCCCTCCCGGAACTAGGCCCCTCTCAGGAACACAGTCCCTCCAGGACACGGCCCTCTCTCAGAAACACAGTCCCTCCAGGACACGGCCCCCTCTCAGGAACACAGTCCCTCCAGGAACACGGCCCTCTCTCAGGAACACAGTCCCTCCAGGAACACGGCCCCCTCTCAGGAACACAGTCCCTCCAGGACTCGGCCCTCTCTCAGGAACACAGTCCCTCCAGGACTCGGCCCCCTCTCAGGAACACAGTCACTCCCGGAACATGGTCACCTCTCAGGAACACAGTCCCTCCCGGAACACAGTCCCCTCTCAGGAACACAGTCTCTCCAGGACATGGCCCCCACTCAGGAACACAGTTCCTCCCGGAACACAGTCCCCTCTCAGGAACACAGTCCCTCCAGGACACGGCCCCCTCTCAGGAACACAGTCCCTCCCGGAACACAGTCCCCTCTCAGGAACACAGTCTCTCCAGGACATGGCCCCCACTCAGGAACACAGTTCCTCGCGGAACACAGTCCCCTCTCAGGAACACAGTCCCTCCAGGACACGGCACCTCCCAGGAACACAGTCCCTCCAGGACACCGCCTCCTCTCAGGAACACAGTCCCTCCAAGACACGGCACCTCTCAGGAACACAGTCCCTCCAGGACACGGCCTCTCTCAGGAACACAGTCCCTCCAGGACACGGCCCCCTCTCAGGAACACAGTCCCTCCCGGAACATGGCCCCCTCTCAGGAACACAGTCCCTCCAGGACATGGCCCCCTCTCAGGAACACAGTCCCTCCAGGACTAGGCCCTCTCTCAGGAACACAGTCCCTCCAGCACTAGGCCCTCTCTCAGGAACACAGTCCCTTCAGGACACGGCCCCCTCTCAGGAATAAAGTCCCTCGAGGACACGGCCCCCTTTCAGGAACACAGTCACTCCAGGACATGGCCCCCTCTCAGGAACACAGTCCCTCCAGGACATGGCCCCCTATCAGGAACACAGTCCCTCCAGCACACGGCCCCCTCTCAGGAACACAGTCCCTCCAGGACATGGCCCCCTCTCAGGAACACAGTCCCTCCAGGACATGGCCCCATCTCAGGAACACAGTCCCTCCAGGACATGGCCCCATCTCAGGAACACAGTCCCTCCAGGACATGGCCCCCTCTCAGGAACACAGTCCCTCCCGGAACACGGCCCCCTCTCAGGAACACTGTCCCTCCAGGACACGGCCCCCTCTCAGGAACACAGTCCCTCCCGGGACCCAAGCCCCTCTCAGCAACACAATCCCTCCAGGACATGGCAGCCTCTCAGGAACACAGTCCCTCCCGGGACCCAAGCCCCTCTCAGCAACACAGTCCATCCTGGGACCAAGGCATCTCTCAGCAACACAGTCCCTCCCGGGACCCAGGTCCCCTATCAGCAACACAGTCCGTCCTGGGACCCAGAACCCCTCTCAGGAACACAGACCCTCCCAGGACCCAGGCCCCCTCTCAGCAACACAGTCCCTCCCGGAACACAGCCCCCATTCAGCAACACAGTCCCTCCTGAGACCCAAACCCCCTATCAGCAACACAGTCCCTCCCGGGACCCAGGCCCCCTCTCAGGAACACAGTCCCTCCCGGGACCCAGGCCCTCTGTCAGGAACACAGTTCCTCCTGGGACCCAGGCACCTCTCAGCAACACAGTCCCTCCCAGGACCTAGGCCCCCTCCCAGGAACACATCCCTCCCGGGACCCAGGCGCCCTCTCAGCAAGACAGACCCTCGAGGAACACAGCCCCCTCACGAACACAGCCCCCTCATGAACACAGTCCCTCCCGGGACCCAGGCCCCCTCTCAGGAACACAGTCCCTCCAGGACTTGGCCCCTCTCAGGAACACAGTCCTTCCCGGAACAGAGCCCGCTCAGGAACACAGTCCCCAAGGAACACAGTCCCTCCTGGAACTGGGCCCCTCTCAGGAACAGAGACCCTCCAGGACACGGCCCTCTCTCAGGAACACAGTCCCTCCAAGACACGGCTCCTCTCAGGAACATAGTCCCTCCCGGAACACGGCCCCCTCTCAGGAACACAGTCCCTCCAGGACATGGCCCCCTCTCAGGAACACAGTCCCTCCAGGACACGGCCCCCTCTCAGGAACACAGTCCCTCCAGGACTCGACACCTCTCAGGAACACAGTCCCTCCAGGACACGGCCCCCTATCAGCAACACAGTCCCTCCCGGAACACGGTCCCCTCTCAGGAACACAGTCCCTCCCGGGAACCAAGCCCCGCTCAGTAACACTGTCCCTCCAGGGACAAAGGCACCTCTCAGCAACAAAGTCCCTCCGGGGACCCAGGTCCCCTATCAGGAACACAGTCCCTCCCGGGACCCAGGTCTCCTATCAGCAACACAGTCCTTCCTGGGACCCAGACCCCCTCTCAGCAACACAGTCCCTCCCAGGACCCAGGTCCCCTCTCAGCAACACAGTCCCTCCCGGAACACAGCCCCCACTCAGCAACACAGTCCCTCCTGAGACCCAGACCCCCTATCAGCAACACAGTCCCTCCCGGGACCCAGGCCCCCTCTCAGGAACACAGTCCCTCCCGGAACACAGCCCCCACTCAGCAACACAGTCCCTCCTGAGACCCAGACCCCCTATCAGCAACACAGTCCCTCCCGGGACCCAGGCCCCTTCTCAGGAACACAGTTCCTCCTGGGACCCAGGCCCCCTGTCAGGAACACAGTTCCTCCTGGGACCCAGGCACCTCTCAGCAACACAGTCCCTCCCTCGACCCAGGACCCCTCTCAGGAATACATCCCCTCCGGGACCCAGGCGCCCTCTCAGCAACACAGTCCCTCGAGGAACACAGCCCCCTCACGAAAACAGCCCCCTCACGAACACAGTCCCTCCCGGGACCTATGCTCCCTCTCAGGAACAGAGTCCCTCCATGACTTGGCCCCTCTCAGGAACACAGTCCCTCCCGGAACAGAGCCCGCTCAGGAACACAGTCCCCCAGGAACACAGTCCCTCCCGGAACTAGGCCCCTCTCAGGAACAGAGACCCTCCAGGACACGGCCCTCTCTCAGGAACACAGTCCCTCCAGGAACACGGCCCCCTCTCAGGAACACAGTCCCTACAGGACACGGTCCCCTCTCAGGAACACAGTCCCTCCAGGACACGGCCTCTCTCAGGAACACAGTCCCTCCAGGACCCGGCCCCCTCTCAGGAACACAGTCCCTCCCAGAACACAGCCCCCTCAGGAACACAGCCGCCTCGGAAACACAGTCCCTCCAGCACATGGCCCCCTCTCAGGAACACAGTCCCTCCAGGACACGGCCTCTCTCAGGAACACAGTCCCTCCAGGACACGGCCTCTCTCAGGAACACAGTCCCTCCAGGACACGGCCCTCTCTCAGGAACACAGTCCCTCCAGGACACGGCCTCTCTCAGGAACACAGTCCCTCCAGGACACGGCCCCCTCTCAGGAACACAGTCCCTCCCAGAACACAGCCCCCTCAGTAACACAGCCGCCTCGGAAACACAGTCCCTCCAGCACATGGCCCCCTCTCAGGAACACAGTCCCTCCAGGACACGGCCTCTCTCAGGAACACAGTCCCTCCAGGACACGGCCCCCTCTCAGGAACACAGTCCCTCCAGGACACGGCCTCTCTCAGGAACACAGTCCCTCCAGGACACGGCCTCTCTCAGGAACACAGTCCCTCCAGGACACGGCCCCCTCTCAGGAACAGAGACCCTCCAGGACACGGCCCTCTCTCAGAAACACAGTCCCTCCAGGACACGGCCCCCTCTCAGGAACACAGTCCCTCCAGGAACACGGCCCTCTCTCAGGAACACAGTCCCTCCAGGAACACGGCCCCCTCTCAGGAACACAGTCCCTCCAGGACTCGGCCCTCTCTCAGGAACACAGTCCCTCCAGGACTCGGCCCCCTCTCAGGAACACAGTCACTCCCGGAACATGGTCACCTCTCAGGAACACAGTCCCTCCCGGAACACAGTCCCCTCTCAGGAACACAGTCTCTCCAGGACATGGCCCCCACTCAGGAACACAGTTCCTCCCGGAACACAGTCCCCTCTCAGGAACACAGTCCCTCCAGGACACGGCCTCCTCTCAGGAACACAGTCCCTCCCGGAACACAGTCCCCTCTCAGGAACACAGTCTCTCCAGGACATGGCCCCCACTCAGGAACACAGTTCCTCGCGGAACACAGTCCCCTCTCAGGAACACAGTCCCTCCAGGACACGGCACCTCTCAGGAACACAGTCCCTCCAGGACACGGCCTCTCTCAGGAACACAGTCCCTCCAAGACACGGCACCTCTCAGGAACACAGTCCCTCCAGGACACGGCCTCTCTCAGGAACACAGTCCCTCCAGGACACGGCCCCCTCTCAGGAACACAGTCCCTCCCGGAACACGGCCCCCCTCTCAGGAACACAGTCCCTCCAGGACTCAGCCCTCTCTCAGGAACACAGTCACTCCAGGACTAGGCCCTCTCTCAGGAACACAGTCCCTCCAGCACTAGGCCCTCTCTCAGGAACACAGTCCCTTCAGGGACACGGCCCCCTCTCAGGAATAAAGTCCCTCGAGGACACGGCCCCCTCTCAGGAACACAGTCACTCCAGGACATGGCCCCCTCTCAGGAACACAGTCCCTCCAGGACAAGGCCCCCTCTCAGGAACACAGTCCCTCCAGCACATGGCCCCCTCTCAGGAACACAGTCCCTCCAGGACATGGCCCCCTCTCAGGAACACAGTCCCTCCAGGACATGGCCCCCTCTCAGGAACACAGTCCCTCCAGGACATGGCCCCATCTCAGGAACACAGTCCCTCCAGGACATGGCCCCCTCTCAGGAACACAGTCCCTCCCGGAACATGGCCCCTTCTCAGCAACACAGTCCCTCCAGGACACGGCCTCACTCAGCAACACATGTCCCCTACAGGGACACGGCCCCCTCATCAGGAACACAGTCCCTTTCCGGGACCCAAAGCCCTCTTCAGCATCACAGTACCTCCAGGTCATGGCAGCCTTCAGGAAACCAGTCCCTCCCGGGGACC